>JAMPIV010018780.1:1289057-1546486 GCA_024509875.1 Oreohelix idahoensis | reverse complement strand
CTGCTCTGATTTCTCCTTCCACATAGCGAGTTTTCACCGTTATCCTTGCGATGGGAAGTGTCATGAGTGGTATGTCCTTAGTCGCCCCTTGTATTCCACTGTTTCTGTGGTATACTGACTTGGGTCCACTAGGCTAGACTTCACAACTGAATCATAATCCAAACCTGTATCATAAAGGCACCTTATGGTGACCCCATTACAAATAACATCCTCACAAACTGGGGGGTGATAAGGTTCCTGCTGTCCATTAGGATTAACCTTTAATCTTTGAGTCCCCGACTTCATTGCAGCAATGTTTGAAGGTTTCCTTCTACACAAAATCCGGTGGTTTATGGTTATCTTTCTTGCACCATTTTGCACACCATCTTTTTTCCTTGGTTAAACCGGTTTTCTTCATTGTATTTTTGGTCATTGAACTGTGAGTTTCTGTCTCGATAGTCATTTCTTGGCCGTTCAAAGTTTGTCCTGCCTTTATTACCCTGTCTCTATTTTTCAAATTTATTAAATTGCTGTGGAGCTTTAAAATTGTCTATGTGCTTCTTTTTAGCACCACTTACCTCTGCCTGGGCTGCCTGATACCTCTCAGCGACATTTAAAACCTCCCCCAACCTCTCTGCACCTTGTTCCATGAGAAATTTTCGCCATGTCTGGAGCCATGGACTCTCTCAATTTGCTCTATCATGTGATATCATCTCTTTAAATCTTGGGTCTTCCCCAGAGCAGTCCATTTCTCCAAATAGGTTTCCAGTCTGGCAGAGAATTGGTGGTATGTCTCCCCAGACAACAGTTTGGCATTTCTAAATTTCTTACGATAAAATTCACCATTTTTTTCGTACCTCAATAACAAAGCCTGCTTTAACATGTCATAATTGTCCTTGGTCTCTCTCTGTTCTTTTTTTGCGAAAAATCTCATATAAGAAGTACCTCTCAGTCCCCTGTGATAACTTTAAAAACTCCACCTCTCTCTCATCTCTAACCCATATGTAGTAGCTAATAACTCAAAACGTCCTAGGTACCCCTCTATGTCATCGTCTTTTTCAACAAAATGGTCTAAATGAAACCCCATAGCTGAGTTTGAGGCTCCCAGACTGGGCGTAGCATCTGAGGCAAAAGGGCTGGCACCATTTTCAGGAGCCTGGCTTATCTCCAGCTCCCTTAGTCGTAATTCGTGCTCCCTTTGCAACCTTCTATCTTCTGCCTCCCTTTCGGCAGTCAATCTTTTTATCTTCTGCTTCCCTTTCGTCGCTGTCCTTTTTATTTTCTGCCTCCCTTCTCGCCTTTTTATCTTCTGCTTCCCTTTGCTGTCGTTTTTATCTTCTGCCTCAATCTGCAGCCTCTTAAGTTCTCTATCAGCCTCAATTTGTAACCTCTTCTCTTCAGCTAACACTCCTTTCTTTCAGCCTCCGTTTTCAATCTTCTTTCGTTCCCAGATCAAATATACTTATCACATTCAGCATTACATACTAGAATTAAAACCTGACCATCCATTCCCATATCCTTCGCCGTTAGCACAGCAGCTGATCTGAACTTTGCTAAGCTCAGCCATCACACAAAATTTAACAATGATCAAGGTAAAAATCCAACCAATAAATAACCACTAAAGTAATTCTAATTACTATAGACAAAGGTAATTCTAATTAGCCAGTTAACTAATTAATTACCACTGGCTGTGAAGATTCACCAACTTTTATTCTCACTTTCAATTTTAAAACGGGACACTTTTTAAATTTTTACAATTTTGTTCCCCTAATTTTAATTCTCCCACCAGGAGATCCTAAATATTACTGATAAAGCTAATTATCCCTGGACAAGACCCCAATATCAGTAGTGATTTTGATGGTATTGTATGGTTGATGTCACCTAGTGTGATGTATGAGGTCAGCTGTGAAGGCTCCTGAGATAAATGTAGATGTGAATTACAGAAGGCCCTTCTTACTACCACTTACGACCTCACACATATCTTTTTTTTTACTAATGAATGTGGCTACGTTAAAATCTAGGGTACTGATATGTAATGTGTTGTGGTAGATTACACCCACACACACAGATATTTAAGAAGTCTAATAATATTAATAAAATTTATAACACACTGAACTAACTCGGGCTATTTTAGTTTTATAAAGTTAAATCTTTTGATAAATTTATTTTGTTCTGAACCAAATGTTTAGTTGGTCAGAACATAAGAAATATTATGGAGTCATAAATGGAATGCAAAATCATATGACATAATAAAATGGAAAATGTGTACTTAATTATTTCAAATGACTGGTTAATAGTAATTATATTAAGATAGTCACAGGAGAACTTATTACTAGATATGCTGTTGGGATGGTGTAATCACTCCCAGTCTATGACTGCCAAACATTGTCCGTTGACTTAAGGAATAAATATATATAGTTTAATTTCCCCAATGTCATGGCTTTATTTTATGGTGAATTAGGGATAATTTAGTTGAAAATGTCGTTGGTGAAAGTCCAGCAGGCCAGATATAACTTATCTCGCCTGCGTCGATCCTGTACAAAAGTCTTGTGGCCCCACCTCTCCGTGCTGGGGGCAATATACGGCTGCTCTGACACAATGATAGACTGCTCTGGTCCACACTTGTATATATTACTACAGCATTTGACACCGCTTTGGTGCCAAATAGAAACTCACAGTTCTGAAACAAAAGTATTGGTCATGTGTCAGAACTCTACTTCCTGAACCACTTCTGCACACAACACTACACAACAACAACACCACATAGACTGGGTCAGATCTCTCTGACCACACAGCACATCTTACCAAGTTGGTTTCACATAGTATTAGTTCCCCAAGACTACATTACATCTGAGATATGTTCAATAGCTTCCTGCTATTAAATAAGATAGGTGATATGTTCCACTGATCTCAACACTAGATCCTTTTTCATAGTTTCAGTTAGGCGTGCCTATATATTTTCTTTGTATGTATGTCTCTAGACCCTGATCTAGGGCTGGGGATCTAGAGCGAACACTTACTTGTCGTAATCATTTTTATAATATGGCAGTATCAATCACTCGAATTATTAAAATATACAGAATAAATATTGTTCATTCTTACCAGAATTCAGAATTGAGAACACAGTTAAATTTACTAGCAAAACTCAGCTGAGCTGCTGGCCGTATGATGGCGTCCCACTATATAGTTATATTCTTATGGAATCAACACCACCATGGATTCAAACTGCGTCTCTGAACAGACTTATGTCGAATGGCAAACTTTCACCTCTCTATCCCGCTACTATAAAATGCGTTGACCAATCGCCGACTTCCCCCCCTAACTTTCAAATTGCCAACCAAAAGTCACTTCAGTCAAATCTCAGTCAAGTATGTATTACGGTCTGTTAGTCCGTCTGTCTCTACTTGTTTTTTCATAAAAACACACTTGGTTTTACATGCATTTCCTACACGAATCTGCTGCCTAAGTTATTTTTAGCTACAATGCTCCACCACATTCCCTCTCTTTAATTACAGCTCGATTTTTACGTTTGCAGACTCAAGGCCAAGATTTTGGTAACGTTTATTGACATTGGTTAACAGTGCAGTCGCTTGTATGATATGAACAATACAGTCTTTTGTCAATATCTTCTTTATTATCTATCCGTCTGTATAAATGAAAGCATATTATTTCTCTGCTCAAGATGGGCTATCAAACTAGCTAGGTTTTATTTTCATAACTCTATTATTAAGAAAAAACATATTTTTTCTCAAGTTTAATTTTTGAAATTTGTTCGAGAACCTTCCCTCATGTGTTTGCCGCGGCATTCAAATAAAGACCAAGTATCGAAAAACGTCCAAGAAATGACTGTCTCGATCAAGAGCTAATGTCCGTTTTCTTGTCCATTTCCTTACTTTATGTCAACTCGGGACGTGAATTTTCTCCTTTCACCCCCACTTGCGTCTTTTTGCCGTTCGAACTTCAAACACGTGTTCAGTCAATATTTTTCCTTTTTGTGTCCTCCGTTCTCTCCCGTCTACAAAGGGTAAACGTTTCGTCTGCACTTCTAACTTATTAGTTTTTAAATGGCGGTGGAAAAGACTGGCATGGGCGAGCATGTCTCCTAGTATCTTACGCATTATTTTTAACCCTACATTTCATCGTTAATTTTGGAGATATTTAACGTTGTATCATGGTGACATCATCACACTATCTTCATCTTCGCACAATACCACTCTTGGCAGAGTTGTAGATAGAAGGATAAATTTTGATGCTTCTATCTCAAGGGTGTTTTTTCAAGATAATTTAGAAGTCAAGAACAATGCTGCCATAGGGCAGAGCACTATTAACTTATATCTGATCCGACACTCTTTTTGCTGAAGTGTTTAAGCAATGGTTTGGCTTGTTTGAGCCCCAAGCTAGTTTAATCCAGCGAAATTCACTGTTATAAAGTATTTTTGGCTCTATGGCTGTAACTATATTATAAACTTATAATATATATTTTATTATATAGTATTTAGTTATAATATCTTATATAACTATATCTATAATATATAAGATATATATCTAATTTATATTTATATTATATTTATTATATAAATTTATGATATAGTATATATATATATATCTTCTTCTTCTTCTTCCGTCCTTAGCCACCGACCGTCAAAGCAGTCAGTGGCCCATTACGACCCCTAGTGGCGTCTTAGGCAACAGCAGATAGGTTTTCTTTGCCATTGTTTCCCGATCACGCCTATTGGCGTCTTCTAGGGCAACGGCAAATCAATCGCATTTGCATGTTGTTTCCGTAATCGAAGTGACTGGCAAACGGGTGATCAGCCCGTTGGTATATATATATATATATATATATATATTATATATATATATATATATATATATATATTATATATATATATATATATATATATATATATATATATATATATATATATATATATTTATATATAAATTATATTTTAAAAGATTCTCGTTCATACAAGCGCTCTCATGTCATAATAACTGAATCAACTATGAATTTGTAAAATAACATACAACAAATTTAATAACCAAAATAGTCTTTAACAAGTTAAAATAAATATGGATGAAGATGATTTTAGGGGTTTTAAGAAATGTCTTCATCGAGACTTAATTGGGGGTGGGACGGTTGATTATTGTCACGTTGCTTTCGCCTGTCAAAAAAAAAACTTAACTTGCGGAGTACTGCAATGGTTTGTTTGTCCCAGTCTTTCGTGATGAGGGCTCTTTTCTAGAGCCGTTTAGGATTGAACTCCACTCCTAATTTTCAATGTGGGGTTCGTCACAAACGATTCCACTGTTGGTGTCGAACTCAGCTCTTGAATCACAAGATATTGCCGAAGACTCTTACTTCAGACTGGTCCTCATTGTAAGTGTAACTTCGTACCACGAACTTTAGGAAAAATAAAAGGAACAAATGCCTCTGTTGGGTACATTTGTGGGCTGAAGATTAAAAGGCGCAATGTCTCGCTTCCTTCCACCAGTTGGGCTCTCTGAAAAATTTATTCTACCTGAGCATATACAGCATAGGCACTTATCCAGGGAATGTGATTAGAAATCACATTATTCTTTCGGTCACTTAAATGGGAAAATGTGTCTGGATAGCGCGAGTGGAATGATTTGTGCCTGAACTAAAATTAACAAAGTACATATATCTCACAATGATACTATACACGTTATGCACATGTGATGTAATCAGCACTCCTTGCTACTGCTCCATTCGGAGTCTGGGATTACCCTCTACTTTCGCTTTCCTGAGCCAATTAGCATAAATAACACCAGTGCTTGCTGTAGTTGTTTATGAACATACTATTTTCATATGTTGAGGTTGCCAGCCTCCAATGCTTTGTTACCACCACTTAGCAAGTCCAATATGTCAAATTCACATTGTAAAAATAAATGTTCACCACTTAACCCAAATAACTTGGGAACACAATCTCCTGGCACAGTAGAATTCGGATTCCTTAAGTCTCTAGACTTGGTATTTAAAATTGCGGGTTCTCTTTAAGTTATAAAAAGAACGCCCAAACATACTTCGATCTGTCACTTTTAATTTTGGAAGTCTTTGTCCGATCCTTCTCTCTGGCTACTGGGAGTTGTTACCTGACGTTGTTGAAATTGCAGTCTGATTTGTGTGTCCGACTTTGTTAGATTTATATCTCTCATTTCCACTCCTCTCCCATATGGTATTTTCAACAAATTTGCCAATGAGAGCCATTTGTTTATTGCTCTGCATCTCAAATCAAACCAATCGTAAGCTGGGAACTTCGGGCGTTCCATGGTGTTAGCTAATTCCTCTTACCGCGTGTTTTTTTTTTAAATTATCACTTTTTGAGAATTTAACAACTCGTGACCTCATTTTCAAACATGTCAGTAATACTTCCGATTGCACTTATGCAAACTCACAAACACATTGGTGAGCTTAGGTTTCCTTTACTGCTAATACCTTTCCCAACATAATCTCCCCTAACAGTGGTTATACTGTATTATTGATACAGAGACGGACCATCGGAAGCAATTATCTATTATCACCTGTGTTTACGTATATCTCCCAACGGATTTCTTAGACATACAATCTAGCTTTCTTTCCGTCCATCGTGCGACACCACCTTGATTTCCTGTGACCGTCTGCATTACACGACACTGGACGATAAAATTATAATCTGCCAGCCGTCTAATTAGCCTTGTAATACTAACGAGTCACATGGTGAAACTTAAAAACAAAGTCCTGGGAGTGACTAGCAAGAAGGTAGGTGCATAAAACTATGCCAAATAATAGGACGATGAGTGAGGAACATAGAAGAAGATATTGTTAATAACCAGGAGAGGACGAAAGTGTTTCGTAAAAGGACAAAACTGATTTCGTCACAATCCCTCTCCATTTTTCTATTGCGTTCTGCATATTTTCTAAATCATCCCATATATTTTTCCCATTACAGTATTTTATTTATTTATTGAACAGTGCAATGTAAATATTGTATGTCTGGAGCTAAACTAATTCATGTTTTTTTTTTTCACACCCAACGACTGTCCGTAATAAAAGTCATAACTGCAGATGTAATAAAATATGACCGATGTCAAAATGACCGAATTGGAAATAACATTGAAATTGCTTCTTGTACTCTTGTCTTTAAGCATTAAAATGAATAGCTAAAACTTCGAGATTAAATTTTTGTGCGAACTAAAAGTGAAGATTAAAATGTTTGTGCCACCGTAATAAGTGAAGATTAAATGTTTGTGCGCACTAATAAGTGAAGATTAAAAGGGTGGCCCCATATAGATACTGACACTAGGGGAGTTAAGTGTTAGAGCTTCCACTGCATTAAATCCAGCTTCGATCTTCCTCGCTGCCTTTTCCTTCCCTAACATTACGAGCAGAATCAAATATCAATTACAGCTGGGTTAGACTGGAATGTGACGGCCTCCGTGTTTCGAAACCGTGTACCTTCGCCGCGAGAGACCATGCTCAAACCATTTGCATGTTAATTGGGCGCTCAAGTGGAGATGAGCAAACTATTAAACTGGTGTTCACTATCATTACACAAGTACTGGTGCAGTCAGGTGACTGCACATATTGGATGGACATAAGGTATATGTTTGCAGACAAATAGGCGTGAGGTGACTTGGAAGCAAACCCGTAAAAATTGCTTGCTGAAATCGGATGTGTCCCGGGCCGAAAAGAGCAGATGCTGCAGCCTAGCTGTAAACTATGACACAACGTACATACTGCTCAAAACTAAGAGAGAGATTTGGCTGAGAGCGAACGCAGACAAGCAATAAACACAACACAGAAACACATGGCACAGTCCAGCATGATATCTTAGTTTTTTTACCTCTGGCGATAGCATCATTAAATTTTGAATGACTTCTTCCCCTTTTGGGTTCCATACAGAGCACTGGAGTAACCACTGGAGCTGGTTCCTTGAATGACTAGGCCGCTGATAACAATCAACGATCGATAATAGGTTTGGTATGGTTTAAGTTTTAAGGACCATCTTCATTACACACAGACAACACCATGCTCAGGTCTCCTCCGTTAAATCACACAAGGAGGATCTCAGCACAGTGCACGAACTCCGTAACACCGGTGAGGACCCATTGCGTCTTAACGGGAATCACACATTCTATAAATATTTATGTGGTGGGTAGGTTTCCTAAATTTTAAAAAAAAATTGTGCCAGGGTAGCGGCCGTATGGCTTATCTCCGTTTACGATTTCCAACTGCTTAGGGTTTTTAACGTGCGCAGGGAGATCAGAGGGGAGTATGACATCATTAGGAACCACTGGTTTAGAAAAAAACTAACACCAGAAACATTAAAACACCATAACGATGAGAAAGGAAATGAAAAGAAAGAAAATAGAATCGAAGACCCCCTGGTTAAATCAACTATATAGCGAACAGTACGGTCAGCTGGACAAGGAATTTAAACACCAAACCCTAGCCAACAAAAGGAATTTCCTAGACGATCTTGCAAGACAGGCAGAAGAGGCAGCACACTGAGAAATGAACAAAGCAACAGTATATAAATTAACGAAAAACCATCAGCGGAAAACGAGGTGCAAACAATATTACATTAGTAAGAGATAAAGCAAGGAAATCTGATCACGACAGCAAATCGAACGACAGGAAACAAGATGGGCAGAGCACTTCAGAGAAACTCTGAAACAAGGAACCACCAGAGACACAGTTGAATGTTCCTGAGGCTGAAAGCGATATAGATGTTAATACAGACATTCCGCGATTGGAAGAGATCATCACTGCAATCAGGGGGTTAGGGAATGATAGAGCTCCTGGCCATGATAACTTAAATGCAGAGCTATTTAAGACAGACCCTGGAGCTAGCAGCAGAACTATTAAAGCCACTATTTGCACAAGTCTGGAAAAGAAGGACAACACCAACGGAGTGGAACAAAGGAATAATTGTCAAATTGCCCAAAAAGGGAGATCTTGCAGACTGCAATAATTGGAGAGGAATCACCCTTTTCTCAGTACTAGGCAGGATAATTATACAGAGAATTTCAAAAGCAGTACATCACAAACTGAGGAAAGAACAAGCAGGATTTAGAAAGAACAGAAGATGTGCAGATCACATATTTACACTCAGGAACATTATAGAGCAGTGCTCAGAATGGCAGAGACTGCTGTACATTAATTTCGTTGATTTTGAAACGGCTTTTAACAGTATACATAGGGACAGTCTATGGAAAATACTGAGGGCTTATGGAATTCCAAGCTGCATAGTGTCAATCATAAAACGCCTCTATGCCAACTTTACGTGTAGCGTTGGGCAGAGCAACCTAACCTTTGAGGTGAAGACAGGAGTACGACAGGGATGCCCCTTATCAACCACTCTATTTTTAACAGTCATAGACTGGGTGATGTGGCAGACAACAGAGGGCAGGCCAAGAGGAATAAGATGGACTACGTTTTCTACATTGGAAGATCTGGAATATGCAGATGACATTGCACTACTAGCACATTGACATCAACACATCCAGGAAAAAACGGATAGACTGAATAAGTATAGCCAGCAGGTGGGCCTGAACATCAATCTAAAGAAGACAGAGGTCATGACACCCAATGTGAGCAACCCCGAGCCCATATCAGTAAGGAATCAGCAACTGGAACAGACAGACACCTTCACATACCTAGGATGCATAGTAACACAAGATGGCGGAGCAAGCAAAGACATCAACAACAGAATGAACAAAGCAAGAACAGCCTTTTTCAGTCTAAACAACATCTGGAAGTCCTCTCAGTACATCACAAGCACAAAATTAAGATTATATCAGAGCTGTGTGCTTTCTGTGCTTCTCTATGGTGCGGAATGCTGGAGAGTAACGAGAAGGAAATGTCGAAATTGTCCTCTTTTCACACAACCTGCCTAAGAAAAATTCTCCGAATCTTGTGGCCGAATACCATCACCAACCAAGACCTGCTTACTCGGAGCAAGCAAGAAGACATGCACACCATCATAGTTGGCAGACGCTGGAGTTGGGTTGGCCACGTCCTCAGAAGAGACCCCAATGCCATCACAAGAACAGCTATGCTATGGACCCCTGAAGGAAAACGAAAGAGAGGCCGACCAAAAACAACTTGGCGGAGGACTGTGGATACTGAGATGCAAAGAATGAACCAGAGTTGGGGCACTGTACGAAGGATGGCCACCGACCGAGCAAAGTGGAATCAATTTGTTGTTGCCCTACAAAACGCCACTAGGCGTGATGGCCACTGACTGCTTTGACGGTCGGCGGCTAAGGATCAAAGAAGAAGGAGAAGAAGATATTCCCTGTACAAAGTAGCGAACTCGGTACCTCTTAGTTCCACTTCGACCCATAAATCGATAATAGTACAGAAAGTAACCAACGTCAGTTAGTGTACAATTTTTTAACACACGCAATGTACACTTTTATAATTATTTAAATAAATAACACGGTATTTAATCAGTTTTACAAATTACGGTTCACAAGAAACAAGGGACGTTTCGGGTTTTACCCCTCGTCAGCCACAAACAGGTGACAAAGACAAAAATTACATATAGGTACTACAAAACTATACGATGATGAGAAATATACAACAAATGGGCGATACAAGCAGATGGAAAAAGTGATGAGAGAAAAACAGAACAATAATAAAACAAGAAAACCGTAAAATCTAAAAGAAATACTGAAACAAGAAAGTAAATAATCAACGAAACGAAAAAAAAGAAGAATAAACAAAACTGTGGAACTAGTAAAAGTTAGCTTAGCTCGATCCAAAGAATCTGTGGAAGAAAGCGGTATACTGTATATTTCTCATCATCGTATAGCTTTGTAGTACCAATATGTAATTTTTGTCTTTGTCACCTGTTTGTGGCTGACGAAGGGTAAAACCCGAAACGTCCCTTGTTTCTTGTGAACCGTAATTTGTAAAACTGATTAAATACCGTGTTATTTATTTAAATACTTATATTCTTTACCAGTTTACAGCAGCCCCTTAATTTATTTACTTACACTTTTATAATGCACATGCAAGCTAGTGTACACTTTTATAACGTATGCGGACAATGTACACTTTTATAACGTATGGGGTCAATGCACACTTTTATAGCGTATGCGGTCAATGTACACTTTTATAACGTATGCGGTCAATGTACATTTTTATAACGTAAGCCGTTAATGTACACTTTTATAACGTATGCGGTTAATGTACACAGTTATTTTAGTTTTATTATACCCGTCATTATACGTTCATAAAACAGATGCAGTAAGTGTACACATTTATAACTTAGGCAGTTAGTGTACATTTTCATAACATGTGTAATTAGCGTACGCAGTTAGTGTACACGTTTATAACACATGTAGCTAGTGTAAATTTCTGTAACATATGCAGTAACATTTGGACGTTGAAAACGTAGAGCAAAAGGAGCCACAAAGTAATTACAGTGAAAGTCCAACACAAATGTTGTTAATCCGTCAGATAAATAATTATTAGACAGTTACATTTTCCCAGCTCCTATTGTTTAAACAAGAGCTTCTCCTTCTTTTTCAGCAATTACCAAGTTGAAGACTCCTTGGTATTATGGTATTATCGACACTGTAGATCTGGGCTTTTCTTGTGCTTTTTCAGTCATTCTGAAAAAGTGCATAGTGGAAGTCATGAGCTCCATTTTCTCCACCTTGGCTTGCATTTAAAGGATCATCACATCTGGTCCAAAGTTAGGAGGAAGAAGTGCATGACATACTGTGCATTCCCCGCCATCCAAGGGGGCGTGTAATCCTCGAGGATCTCCGAGGAAACATAGTAAAAACAGGACTACTGCACACTCAAGCCGGTCGTGCAGACGACTAACACGAAGTTGTGCTTGAGGCTGGCAACCCCATCGTGTGAAACAAACTGCCACAGAAACCATCGACCCAAGAGCATGTAAATGCTTGTGTGACGGGCGCTGGAATTGTCTGCCCTTAGTATTGCTAGGTCGGTCGGGTTTCTCGTCATTCTGACCTGTCTACCTTCTGTCCATCTAAATTCTCCGCCCACTTTTCTGTAAACGTTGTCTCTAACAGCGATATTTCTGTCATCTTGTCTGTCAATCAGCACTGTAGACCTTCTTCATGCATATCTCCTGGCACGCGCATGGCGGTATGTGATCAAACAATCCTTTTTTATCGGTCTTCCAGGAAACTAATACTTTGCCCGGGTCTCGTTTAATTCGAGAAACTCAAGGTAATTTCTCCGTTCCTTTTAGCGGGAGAGAGCTTTGATCGTGGCCAAAAGTCATCACTCACGAACGCCAGCGCCGTGCTCACGTTGCGTCATCTCTTCGTTGTCTTAAGAACGCAGGAGGAAAATCTGCGGTTAGCGTACGTGGATTTCTGTTTAATCGGGGGGAAATCAGGAGCTCTTGCGTCTTATTACGTGCTAGTACGCTGTTTCATCTCGAACGGTCCGCGAAAGCGAGCCAAAACATCTGACATCATCTGGTAGTACTTAAGCGACTGTCTCAATAACTCTCTGTCAGTCACGCCCTTTGATTTTCTAGCATGCGTGCATCTTATCCTTCCTGTTGATAGCAGTTGTGAATTAAGTCCATATGGAGATTATTCTTTGGAGCTGGTAAGACCGAAATAATTGTTTTAGAGTTATCTGGAGTGGTAGCGTATAAGATTTTATGCAGATATAATCTACACAGGGTTACTTATTCCATTGCTTAAAATAATTAATTCCTAACGAATAATAACTCTTTCGTAAGACCGCAAAAGATTTAACGTAGCGCGCCATCAGTTTTTAACTTAGCTTAAAATGTCACAGACGGATTGCTAGAAAATCTGTTATAACAAGAAGACATATAGAGAGATAATGTGTACTGACAAGAAAACGAGAGAGATAAAATGTAACTGACAGAAGGAAGATGTACATATTGCATTTTTGATTATTGTTCTCAACTTCGATGTTTATAATTAATCCTGAGTTGAGTATTAACTATCCTAGTATTATTAATTTATTTCTTTTCTTCACGTACATGTCGAATTACACCTGTCAATTTTGTATCACGACCGTGTTGTGAGGTGAATGTCTGACCTCACTTAGCGAGGCTGTCCGTGTGTGTTGTTACGCCGACCGCCCCTGCCTGCTCGCTAGCCAAAGCGCGAGTGAGGAAAATTTGCCCGAGGCGAGTGGGGACACGGCGCATGTTTATTGAAGTGGTATTTTATTATGCGTTTTAGTGGAAGACAGAAGAGAGGGTGGATGTATATGCGTCTGGTTAGCGTCGATCGTTCTAGTCGAACAAAAACCATGTAAATGTTTTTGAATATCTTTATTTTCCCAGACCCTGATCAGAAAAAAAAAAAACAGAGAGCGGTCTGTGTTGCTATCTAAATTAAAAGGGCTCAACCAGAGTCAACGGAGATTTATTATGCACAACGTTTCCACACATTGGTGCATGGCCTCTAGCATTTACTATGCCTCATTTTTCTTTACTGGCGGATTAACTGCCAAATTGCTAACGCTGGCGGCTATTTCGCGGATTACGTTACGGCCGCGCAGCGCATACAGCCTCGTCCACGAGCTGTTATAACTTGCCATTCTTTCATGCATAAACGCAATATTGGTGTAACCCATTACCACCCGGTTGTTGGAGATAATACAACCGCATAACCCAGAAAGAACCAGCTAGTGCCAGCCTCTGAAAGTTCTCACGTGAACTTACCACTAGATCAGCGCATTCGGATAATATTCGTGGGCTGGAATTAAGCTTATTTTCCAGTTCACCACCTTTTGTTCACTCGGAGTTACTGCAGTAGTCGCACTGTGGAAGTTACATGTTACTATTTCCACCTGGAGCTTACCTCTTGTGTAACGAAATGGACGACCTCTATCGGTCTTTGGTTCTCTCCGGCAGTATCGGTACATTTGTGGTACTGATTTTTATTATGTGCTGTCAATTATCGCACTTTGCGTTCTTTTCTTTCTTTCTTTTTTCTTTATTTTTCTGCTAAGTAGCAGATATTTGATTTTATCAAATCACCCTGTAGGTGATAAATATCACATTTGCATGACGCTACCCAGATTTGAGGTTATAGGCGCGGCAGATTAACACGTACATCGGTCAGCGCTATCGGCTTAAATCACAGATAAGACACGAAGTTTGCATACTCATACGACAGATAACGAGATTACTGTCCGTGTGACACATGTGGGCAGACAAGAGTGATATAATCGCTTCCGGTTACTTGGTTAAAAAGTAATCATGGATTTATTACATTTTAGACAAAATGCGTCTACAAATGTGTATGTGAGAGTGTATGCAAGACATCATATTACCATATATGGGAGACGTGACCTTTTGCAAAATTTTTCCATGTAGGAAATATTTTGAAAGTGCCACACCCGACCTGTTTGAAATGATTGGATCTTTCTGATTAGATTCATAACAACCTTGAGGGGAATATAGCCTGACCATTTTTGCAGTTTTATCTCACTGTGAATTTCAAGCTCACCAAGACCTCAGACCTCGCCAAAGTGAAGACTAGATTCATAATTCCTATTTGTTATCCGGACCTTTTATTCGAGAACCAGATAAGACTTACAAAAGCACAGGCAATCTCTACATTTTAATAAGGAACCTCGGGACTAGGAAACTGAAGAAACACGAAATTAGGGGGGGGCCATCTATTGTAAAATTAAAGACATTCTAGACGCATGTAAGAGAACAATTCGTCTCTTTTATTCATCTGAGCAAACAAGTCTGTAGCCAGGATTGGCGCAAGTTGTGATTTACATTTCATAATTTATTACTAACATGTGAACTAACATATATATGTATATATTACCATGTGAAGTTTAATGTGTGAAACTCGCTATTGGATGTCAAAGTCATTTGGGGCTGGCAACCTCAGTATCTAGAATGATGATTCATGAACCACCATTGCAAGGGCTGGTGATTGCTCTATTGACAGTTTCGTAAAGAGAATTAAAAGCATAAAGTAGTTCCAGGTTCCCTATGGAGCAGGGAGGGAAAGATGAAAAGAAATGATGTACATTCTAAGTATAATACTTACATTTTCAAAGCAGTGTAAATATCCATATAAACATATTCACTTTAAAATTAATGTAAGTTTTCAAGCTTTAAACCAGTGTAAATGTCTATGTGAAAATATTCATATTAAATTAATAGAAGTTTCAAACTTTTCCACAAGTATAAATGTAAAGGAAACGTAAATGAATTTAGATTGTGAACTCTTTTCAAACAGTGGAGATGTAAATGTAAAACATATTATATCTGTACGTTTAACCTTTTCATTTAAATATAATGTAAAGCTAAAGCTATTCAGTATAAACGTAAAGGAAGTTTTATCCCGAGGGATTAAATTTAATTCTCATCGAGGGTAAATTCTGACAGGGGATGGTAGAATAGAAGAGGGGGGGGCACATAAATGTGTCGGAAAAAAACGCCATACTCAGAAGAGCGTTTCGTTTCTATTTCTATTACCAGTTATTGGTGGTACTAGCAGAAAGTACCATCTCTGGAACCAAGTGAAGGTAAAGAAGTGGACTGACGTTTTGCGAGACGCCATCATAAGAGGGTCTTATAGACAGACGCAGAACAACTTAGCCGTTACTCCTTGACATTCTGGGAACGTTCGGCGCCTGAACTTTGACTAGAGACCAGCGAGAGCAGAATGGAATAAATGACCCAGGGAGAAGAAGAAACTACCATTGGCAGCTAAGTGAAAATATCCATTGCCAAAAGTGACCTCCTTTACTCAGTTAAATCCAAATCAAGTGATGAAACCTTACCATAACTACTCTAATTATTTTGCAACTGTTAATACTTAAAGTGATTATTAAATTTTGTTATTTGTAATGTTACATATTGAACTTCGATTCAATACCTTTCAATGTACTACGTGTTTGTCTCAGTCAAAGTTACTAAACACAAAACTCTAAACAGGAGATTATATAAATATATATATATATATATATATATATATATATATAAGATATATATATATATTTATATATATATATAAATATATATATATATATATATATATATATATATATATATTATAATAATTATAATAATAATAATAATAATAATAATAATTCCACTGATTAAATCAAGAGTGGGGGCTTAACGAGCTAGAATAAACCATTGCTAAATTCTTCATAAAACTGTTGGCAGATTATAGAATTAACGTGCTCAGCGACAGTCAGCATTGTTTTCGCTTATCTGAATATCTTATGAAGACTCCCATTTGATAGAAGCTTTACTATTCTTCTATCGATATTTCTGCCAAGAGTAATCTTGTGTAAAAATAGACTCCATTGAAAGCATATAATAGACGCTCTTGAGTTTTGGCCACTGTTGGACCACTACTGCAAAGCAGGGGAGGCAATACGGTCACATCCTGGCAACAGTGGATCACTAAGTCCAGCCGGACAGTGTTGACCCACATAAGTTTCTTCTCAGTTTTGGATTTATCACCTACTAAGGCAAACACGGTCGTCTAATTTCATTGGACTGGGGACCCCTGTCCAGGTGGCAGCAAGACTGTTTTAGAACGTTTGTTGTTAAGTGCGGGAGTGGTTCGAGAGAACTTAGGTATGTCAGTGTGAGCGTAGGAAGGAAGTAGAGTGAGGTGGCCACAGTGGTTTTTTTTTCTCTTGTGGGTACTGTTTTTTTTTGGGGAGGTTCATTTTCTTTGCTGTGTATCCTTCCGACATTGTTTATTTTCAGTGAAGGTATACGGGATTTACCGTGTTTTTTTTTTTTTTTCGCATTTTGCCACGTTGGATGTTTTGCAGTTTTTTATGGTTAATAAAAACTCAGAAAAATTATTCTTGTGCTGGTCAGAACGCCTTCACTTTAAATGTCATGTTGGTGTAGTAACTGTAGTGTCCCTTACTGAGTATTAGATTAAAGTCTGTTTTACAAACATTGAAGGGCGGGGCAAGATTGTCTTATTAAAAGTTAGTCACCAGGTAGGCTGAAGGAGTAGCACCACTATCCCCCTGAGACATATCTTCTTCCAACTTTGCACAATTTTTTATCCATTCACACTTTCCCTTAAATAGTCTGTCTGACCTCAGACAGAATCCATCGTCCTACTTATATCTACCTATGACAGCTTGATACATCCTTCCAACAAGTTGACCTTCAACCTTCCTACAAGTTGACCTACAATCTTCCTACAAGTTGACCTACAACCTTCCTACAAGTTGACCTACAACCTTCCTACAAGTTGAGCTACAACCTTCCTAAAAATTGACCTACAACCTTCCTACATGTTGACCTACAACCTTCCAACAAGTTAACCAGCAACAGTGGTGACTCCATGCTCCGTGATGATGATGATGATGGCGATGATGATATGGGCCTCTATTGCGTGTACTGTTTCATTGAAACACGCAGATTTACAATACTTTATGTCTTTGAATTAGTGGACACTTAAGAAAAGACGAGACCCCTGGGCATGGTCGATGGTGCCCACTCACCAAGAACGCGTCTGCATACGGAGATATGTACATACATTTAAAAAATACCTCAATATGTACATTGGTGCACATATGATTTCATTCATAAACTCATACATAAATTCATACACACAAATAAGTATACATACATTCACAGACACATTCATGCGTGCATACACTTACATGCACACACACTTAAATACATATAAACATGCATTCAAAATTACATACCTGCATGTGAGCTTGACTTCATACGTGCATGCATGTACACATACAAATGTACATTTAAACGTAAATATATACATACGAGAGATTTGCATTGAAGCCCCTGTACTGAAGCCAAGGGAAGGGAACTGCAGGTACATAGATTGTCAGATGCTGCAAAATAATATGTGTGGGTGTGGGGGGCGGACGACAGACAAAAATCCCACACTTTGTAAAGAAATTTAAATAAAAAACGTAAAGAACAAAAGTACACAAAATGATGAAAGAGCTAGTATAGAAACAGTTTATTTTTCCCACGATCTGTGTCGGCATAAGTATCTGAAGTAGTGTATAGGTGGCCAAGTGTTTCTGTGTGTTTATTTGTGACGGTTTTGAAATAAAAAAAGAAAGAAAAATGGAACGAAAATGAAAACTCAACAAGACATAAAAGAGAAGAAGAAAAGATAAAAATTATGTATTCAGAAGACTATCACAAATTGCGTCTCCGTCGTCTTTATTTAATAAAAACAAAAAGCTTCTGTGACACAATTTCTTTGCCGAGTGCTTTCCCGTTTGTCCACCAATAAACATAAATGTTCACATTAACTCTCTAGAAATCAGCCACTAGCGACCCACATCTCAGTTCCTGACTTTCTTTATATCCCCAACAGTTAAATGGAACTTGCCATCGCAATAGCAGAGAACACGCGTCAATAAAATCAGCCATTCTCTAGTGTCCCCCACATGAGACCATACAAGCTTTGTTTTATACTCGTTGTTATTCATTCATAACCCTCCACTCCCAAAGGAGCATAGGCCTTCAACAAACACATGCCAAGTCCTCCTGTCACGTGCCATCATCTCAAGTTCTTTCCACGTTCTCCTTATCATTTTCATCTCTGCTTCCATCTCTCTTCTCCATGTCTTTCTTGGTCTACCTCTGCTTCTCTTGCCCTGGGGGTTCCATAATGCTATCAACAGGTTTCCTCAGTGTGTGTCCTATCCATCGCCATCGTCTTCTTCTCATCTCTTGTCCCACTGGCACTTGTCTAGTTCTTGTCATTAGTTCCACGTTGGTAACCTTGTCATACCATTTTAATCCCTCTATTCTACGCAAGCACCCATTTATGAACGTCTGTAGCTTTTTGGTAGTTGTCTTTGTTGTTCTCCATGTCTCAGAGCCATACAATAGGACTGACTTCACATTTGAGTTGAAGATTCTTATTTTCGTGTTGGATCCGATTTCTCTTGATCTCCATATATTTCCCAATGCAATGAAAGCTCCTCTTGCTTTTTGTATTCTTAGTTTGATATCACTGTCTGTCCCTCCAACTTTGTCTATTGCTGCCATGATATGTGTACGATTCTACATCTTGTATTGGTGCTTCTTCAAGTTCAACCCTGTTATCATTACCTGCATTTATTCTCATTATCTTTGTCTTTTCTCTGTGTATTTTCAGACCCAATTGCTGTGACCTCTCATCGAGTGTTTTCAATTTGTCCTGCATCTGATTACGGTTATGGGACAGAAGAGCCAAGTCATCAGCATAATCCAGATCATCCAACTGCTTAGTCATAGTCCACTGGATTCCATTTCTGTTGTGTGTTGTCGATGTTCTTGTAACCCAGTCTATTGCTAGTAAGAAAAGAAATGGAGACAAGAGGCATCCCTGTCGCACTCCTGTTCTTATCCCAAACGGTTCTGTAAGCTGTCCTTCATGAAGAACTTTGCATATCATGTCTTCATATGTTTTCTTTATTAAATTAATGATCTTCAGGGGAACTCCATAATGCCTCATCAATTTCCAAAGTGATTCTCTGTCTACACTGTCAAATGCCTTTTCGTAGTCCACAAATCCGATGTATAGTGGTGAATTCCATTCCAGACTTTGTTCAACTATTATTCTCAAAGTGATTATCTGGTCTGTACAGGATCTGTTTTGTCGAAAACCTGCTTGTTCATCTCTCAGTTTCTTGTCTATGGACTCTTTTAATCTTTCAAGGATAATCCTGTTTAATATTTTTCCTGGCACTGAAAGTAACATTATTCCTCTATAATTTGTGCACTCTTGTAAATTTTCCTTCTTAGGCAACTTAACCAAATATCCTTCCTTCCATTCTGCTGGTATCTCTTCCTTTTCCCAGACTTTACCAAGTAATTTATATAACATCTCTGTAGCCATGTCGATATCTGCTTTGATGGCCTCTGCTGGAATGCCATCAGGTCCAGACGCTTTTCAATCTCTTAGAAGCTTTATGGCTTTCTTTATTTCTTCCTTCGTTGGTATTTCACCGTTAATTTGTAGCTCTTCTTCTGCTGGCTAGATGTCCGGGGGGTTTTGTGGAGCTGGTCTATTGAGAAGGTCCTCAAAATATTCTGTCCACCTCTTCATTTGCTCTTGTATATTGCTGAGCAGTTTTCCATTCTTGTCTTTTATGAAGCAACTTGTAAAGGTATGAACAGACCTGGATACTCTGATCTATCCTAAGGAAAAATATTGTTAGCAACAAAACTTGCATAAAGAAATTTAGACAGCAAAATGGGTGCCAAAATACAACAATAAAGTAATCACTCAGTCCTGCATTCACTCTATTCAGTCAGCCGTGATCACGTTCTTTCATGCATACTTACAGCTTTGGTAGCAACTTCTAGAAAACACAATTTTTTAGGACATGCACATACAGACTCTCTAACGGTAGTCTTGGCCAAGAGAACCCCAGTTCCAAAAAGTCGGGTTGAGTTCTCTGCTTCAGGGAACGTTTTCTTGGTTATACTTATTTTAGGATATCTGGTTCTGTCACATTAAAATTGTCCAGGCACGATCGTCAACAGCGAGCACAGTGTCAATAGCTTAGTTTTCTAGTAATGAGGAATGTCAGGTCGGTGCCTTCTCTCAGTATAGGACTTTATTTGGTCACGCCACAACTAGTCACAACTCCCTCGGAATGTTTATTGATTGTAATATTTTACTTGCCACAAGGGCTGAAATGTACTTGAGGTTTCTCTCAGGAAGAATTAAATCTGGCGCGATAGGCCCGTTACTTTATTTAAATCTTAATTTATGGAATGGGTACTCTGTCGTTCTGGATGCCAATGCAATCTAGACAGGTTTTACTTTATACACCCCAGTCTTTAAGAAAAATGTTTTAGTTCTGCACAGATATTTCTCCGTACAAAAAGCTGACAAAGTTGGGTCACCCCAGTTTCACTGAATAAAGAGAAACAACATATAAAATACTTATACATACTATTCCCTCGGTTATAACTTACACTATAAACTGCAAGCGTAGAGCTTGTCGTATCATTTAAATCTCCCGTGAAATAAGTTATATTCACAAAATCAGTCATCATGAATTAGAAATACATACGTATTTCGTCAATACTCAATGATTAATCAGTGCAGTTATAAGTTAGTTAAAATATTCTCGACTGATTATTCGCAGTTTAATTAAATTCATTTACAGCTGCATGAGTTTTAGCTAGAAATTATAATTTATTCTGTTTTCCACTGAAACACGTCACTAGAGAATATAACAGACTTATAACTTAATTTCTTCTGCACAAAAGAAACTAGTGAAATATAATAGGCGATTTAACACTTAAATCACTCACAAAATACTAGATATATTATATTACCTCCAACCAGAACTACGAGTATCACAACGAAACTAAGAGTTTTACTATAAATATAAGTATCTAGAACGAAGCGATCACGTCTACTGCAACTTGGAGATTGAATGAAATCAAATTTAAACTCCTGCTAGGATATATGAAACAGACAAAGCATCCCACGTTATTTCGAAATCCGAAATAGCGCCGGTATCTCCCCCTCTCCTAACACTTCACATTAACTCAGAAGCCTGCCATAACCTGTCAATACGCGTCTTAACGCCTTCTCCGACATACGGCTATTCTGGGCGATGTATGTCTGACGCTTTCCCCACCTCAGGCCGAAAACTGGCCGAAGGACGCCGTGTCAGATGGAAATGTTAGACGATATGTCTGCCATCCCATGTCTATCGAGACGAATTTCACACTATCACTCACATGCAGAGACTGACATCTGACGTAATAAAATGCGTTCTCAGTAAGAGAAAAGGAACAGGTAAACGTTAGAATGGGACAATATATATAGTCGCAAACGAACGAATGCGAAAAACAGGAAAAGGATAAAAGAGCGATAATAAAGTAGAGGACACGGGTAGAAAAGATAAGAATATAGACAATTTATTGATCACAAATCTCTATGCGACAGCCACCAGGTGTTTTACTTGACAAAAAGAAGAATTCACAAAGACTCAACGGACGAACCATATCCCTAACACAACACGGTGATTCTGATATAAGTTGGAACTGTCTGGGAAGAGAATTTTGTGCCAGGCTCAGAGAGGCCGTTTATTCATGGGTTCTGAAGACAGGAGCGTCTTCAAGACATAGAGATTCTAAAACAAAACATCGTACAATGAATTTGGTAGAATAACCTATTCCTGAAAACAGTAGTTCTAACAACAGTGCTTCTAACAACATTGCTTCTAACAACAGTGCTTCTAACAACATTGCTTCTAACAACATTGCATGATCTAGTGCAGTGGTCGGCAACCGGTCGATCTTGATCTACCGGTAATCGCAGGGAATCATTGGATAAGATCTCTAAGTGCTGAACGAGGGAAAACACATTTTTTACGTAGGTAAATTGCGGACTAGCTCTTTCATTCCGGCACTTGAAAGTGCGGTGTCCCCATGTTTAAATAAATAATAGACAAAGATATGTTTCAGGCACGCGTGAGAAACAAAGAAATACAACAAAAGTGATAGGCTTACCCCTGGTTTAAAGGTACTTTTACAACATTCCCTGTGAAGAACCCGCTAGGGTTGCTTTCTAAAATTTACTTTATTCCTGAGCTGCATAAGATAAAAAGCGATCTTTTGTTTGTACTGAAGTTAACATTCGGTAAAATATAATTTAGGTTGAATTTTCCGAATCTCTGTCAATGGAATTGCAGGAAGTAGATCATCCGGCAGGGATAAAAGTCACAACAAGGCTGAAATTATTCCAGATTGTAACTACTCTTAAACCAGACATGATTTTATCCAAGTATATCTTTAGAGAGCTCAATGGTTCTAATGCAGATGCCCACAGATCCTGGGTTGCCGACCGCTGCTCTAGTTGATCTATTACATCTGTCACTGACATATTGTACGATGCTGTGGCTTAACGTATATGAGTTTTTGCCTTCTTCTTTGCCTCAGCTCCCCAAGGAGTAAAGGTCTTCCAGTCAAACGCTCCTGCCTTGCCCTGTTGTGTTATTCCTTACCATGTACAATAAGCCTGTCCCTGGTCAAGTATTATCTGTTTTAGTGTTAACTATGTCCTCCATTAGAATCGAATATCAGCCTCGAACATTCACTTATACAGTTTAATTAACTAATTTTATTTATTACATGGGGGAAAATGTTTTCCGTTGGGTAATATTTTCTTTAAGGTGTTTACCTAGATCTACGCGTTGTGATTAGTGATTGTCAGAGATAAGACCAATTGTACGCTTTGAATTGAGTAGTCTTTGCTTATTGGAAGCAGAGAAACCATCCCTGTTTGTTGAGCAATAGTTTAAGTGTTTTTTATTTGAGCATCTTCCCCGAAAAATCGTGTGACAGCTGGTTAACCGATAAACGTGTCGTGTTGTTTGCTTGGAATTTTCAGTACAGTAGAACTCCATTTATCCGAACCCCATGGGACCAAGCATCGTTCGGATAATCAAATGTTCGGATAATTGGATTACATAATGTATCGAGTACATGTACACATATTTCTAAAAATAATTAACAATCACAAGGAAAATACACTATAAAACATATTTACTTGTACTGTAATAATAATACCCACACTGTATTAGATCACTGTATCACCAAATTCTTTCATTACACTGCAGTGCATGTACTACTTGTATTAATTATTTTTGTTAAGAAAGAGAAATGTTTTTAAAATAACATTACAAAAGATTCAAAACCAGGCGCAACTTACGTATACATGTACTTGCACAGATGTAGCCCACTATTTAAAATAATGAGGAATCCTCTTTTGCACCAAACTGGATAGTCTGCTTTTGGTTCCTAAGTCCCGCATTCTCTTCAACAGCAGAAGCTGTGTAGGACAGCTGTCATCTTCTTGCTCGTACCAAGCCATCGCTGTTTCTAGTGCTATAAAGGCCTCTTCAGGACTTGGTCGACGTTTTGGGTTTTCTTCATAATCTACAAGTACATCATGTACTTCTGAGGAGTCTTCATCATCGGTCACTACATGTATTTGGTTTTCTTCTTGCACAAAAGACAAAATTTCTTCGTCATTCAAAAACTGAAAACCAGAATCATTATCATCTTCTAGATACATGTGTGCATCATCTTTGTCACAGTCCGAAAATCCGGGCATTGCTTGAAACAGTTCCACAACTTCATTTATACAATCATCATTTGTGTCCACTGCAGTAGTTTCATTTCCTCCTTTTTTCCCAAGCAATCTATTCCAAGCCTTGTTGAGATTATCTTGTGACAGGGTGGTCCAAGCATCAGCTAACATATAGCAGCAGTCTTTGAGATTAAGCTTTTTGGAAATCGCCACCACACTTTCTTCATCTTCAGCCAACAATAAACGACGCAGGACTTCCTTCTTGTACATCTTTTTAAGCTTTGCTATAACACCCTGATCTATTGGTTGAATCAGTGCTGTTACATTGGGATGCAGAAAAATTATTTTAAAATTTGCATCAACTGCATTCAATGTATCCGTCTCTGGATGAGATGGTGCATTGTCCAGTAGAAGAATTACTTTTCCAGTTTTCTTTTCTTGTTCTTTCAACCTCTTTCACATTTGGGATGAACTGATTTGTATACCAATCAAGAAATATTTCACTATTCATCCAAGCACTCTTCTGTGCTTTGTAGCACAATGGGAGACATGTCACATTCTTTAAACAACGTGGTTTTTTGGCTTTGCCGATCATTAGCACCGGTAAACGATGACTTCCACTGGCATTCGCGGCTACCAAAATTGTTACTCTCTCTTTGCACTTTTTAAACCCAGGGGCAGCTGCTTCGCGCTGAGATGCAAGTGATTTTTGAGGCAATGATTTCTAGTATAAGCCAGTCTCATCAGCATTATACACATCATCGAGTAAATAACCTTCTTCTTCCAAAAAAGCCAAGAATGTTTCTTTAAAATTTTCAGCGGCAGTTGCATCGCTAGATAAAGATTCCCCTTGAATCTCCAATTCTCGAATGCTATGACGAGATTTAAAGTTTCTTAACCATCCCTGGCTAGCCTTAAAGTCAGGAGGACCGTCAAGTTGATTGTTGAACTGAAGTGCCTTTTCACACAATAGAGAGCCAGAGATAGGTTCCCCTTTGCTTCTTCTTTGCACAAACCATATATACAAAGCCTCTTCCAATTTCAAATCTTTCGCATTTCTCATGGTTTTATGTTTCTTCGACCCATTTTTTACTATCCAATTTCGATGCAAAACTCATAATTTTATCCTTGTTACTTTTGATGTCAGAGACGGTAGCTTTCCCAACATTGAAAATCCTCGCAAATGAAGACACAGTTTCACCTTTTCCTAGTCTCTTGATAATTTTTGTTTTCGTTTCAATTGACAAAACATTGCGGTTCCTTTTATATGCTTTAGGCCTACTGGAAAATGCCAGATCGCACAGAGAAATACTTCTTCTTCTTCTTCTTCCGTCCTTAGCCAAAGACCGACCAAGCAGTCAGAGGCCATCACGCCTTGTGGCGTCTTAAGGGCAACAGCAGATTGATTTTCTCTGTTGTAGTTTCCCATCACGCCTAGCGGCGTCTTTAGGGTAACAACAAATAGATCCATCTGCCGTTGTTTCCGTAATCGGTGTGACAAGCCAACGGGTGATCAGCCCATTGGGCACAGAGAAATACGTGTACACCAAAATTATTCTGCTGTAGTAGCAGACACAATTATTTTAAGTTGAACTGTCTGTTTAGCCAGTGTTCTGCCTAGAACGCACACGTACACTGGATTGGTAAACCAGATATTAACTGACTTTATGATCTAACTGACTTCCTGTACGTAAGCGACCGTCCATTAGCCCATCTCATTGTCTACAAATTGTTCGCACACATTTGAAGCTTGCCGCATCAAAAGATTCAGAACTGTAGTCTAACGTGACTGGTGGCGTCATATTTTTTTTTCTGGAAAAAGTGTTCGGATAATTGGATGTTCGGATAATTGGGGTTCGGATAAATGGAGTTCTACTGTATTATTAAATTTCAGGCCCGTAGTATCTTACACTCCCTACCATTTGGCGCAATTTGCCATTCAAACATAAGAGAACTCTGTTAACTGAAGCGCTGTATTGATCAACTCTAAGCCCTGAAAATGACTACTAGCATCTATCAGCTAGCATGAAGTAGCTCTGAAAAGGACTAGTCCTGAAAAGGATTGCTAGCCCGACCAGCGTTAATAGATACTAAGTCCTGAAAAGGACTAAAATTTTCTACCTGCTAGCATATTAAAACCCTGAAAAGGACTAGTCCTGAAAAGGACTGCCAGCTATTCCAAAGCTGCCCCGCACCTCCTCAGTGTTCAGCGAACACCGGTTGTAGCGTAATTACTTTAATTTTTAATTACTTATGATAAAAATATCAACAGCTTTACAGCGGCCCCCTTCAGTTTAAATTTTCAGTTAGCGAACCTTCTCAGTCGAGCTTTGTAGAATGTTCTGTTTGGTCATTTCTATTTTGTTATTACTAACATAAATTTGGCGCTGCTGATGTTTATTTGCATATTGTTCATCTTGCTTCATTTAATCAGAGTATCAACCGGTCAAGAATATAATTCTTTAGGTATTTTTCATTAATTAAATATAATACTTATCATAAAAAAATTGTTATTAATATAAACATTAATCTTTATAATAATGTTAAGAAATCTTTAAGTTTATCCTTTAATGATAATGTATTAATGTTAGGAAGCTGTATACAGAACATTATAACCGATGATAATTTGATGATTAGAAGAGAATTCCCCGAAATTGAGGGGTGGGGGTGGGGGTCGGAGTGGCTAAGAAGTATGTCGTCCGCCTCTAATACTAAAGGTTACGGGTTCGGTTCCTAGTACAGGGAATATATTTGATGGAAATTTTTTTTTCAGATTGCGGGTCCTAATAATGTCACACTCTTCCCCTGGTCTTATTGGTAGTGAGATTGGATGCCTAGCCTTCTCGGATAGGAGCGAAAAAGTAGGTGGTCCCGTGTACAAATTCTGCACAAATTCTGTAAAAAAATTCCTTTGCAGTTGGAAATCGTAAAGAGTAGGCCATACGGCCGCTGTCCTGGCAAAAGTTTTACAAAAGCTGTAAACCTACCCACCACAAAAACATTTATAGAATGTGTGATTCCTGGATACACACACTGGGATCCTCGCCGGTGCTACGGAGTTTGTGCACTGTGCTGAGATCCTCCTTGTGTGATCTAAGAGAGACGATTGGAGCACCGATGGAGTTGTCCGTGTGCAATCAATAAGGTCCTTAAGAAAACCAAACCAAACCAATCCCCGAAAGACATTATGTTAATCATTAGCATTAATCAATATTGTAATAACTAATAATCCTAGACCATCCTAAACAAAGTTTCCAAGTTAAATAAAAACGACGCATTAAAAAACATTTATGAAGCTGAGAACATGAGTGTAAAGTATAATCTTTATTTATTCTTTTTTTTTTATAAAAATAGTCCTTCCTTTACTTCAGAACAATACCATTGTGACATATTATGATAATAGCTTTCATATATCTATTTCATTATCTACTCTTTTCTTTTACCTTTCTTTCACCTACGCACGTTTGTTAACATAAAACCCTCCTACACTCAGAGATCTGTCTCTTTTTCTAATTTAGCACGCATATTTATTTCTGTTCTCTATTTCCTTTGATGAATGTTTACCAGCAGACCTATTAGCTAACGTTGAGCTGTAATTAAACGCCAGCGATTGAAAATCGTTGTAATAGATCAGACAGCGATCAAGGGAAAAAAAATTGGAGAGTACTAGGAGCAGATAATTTTGGAACCAAGGGAGACAATTTCTATTACCTTTCCCTGAATGCGCTCGTTGAAAGGAAATTAAACACGGGGCGAATCGCCAGATCAAAAGACATCGCTCGCTAGAATGGCCCATATGAGCAGAGACGCGTAAAATTTGCACTGATTAGCAAATTACGTTACGCCGGATCTCAAGCGAGTCCGTACGCAACAGAGAGAGTCTGGATTTCGGTTCTAGCGTGAAAAATGGCTTTGATTTCACGTATTCTCCAAGATCTGAACGCAGGAGCTAAATCTGACAGAGAGTCTGGTTTCGATATATAGTGTAACATTCCCTTTGATTTCAGAGATATTTATACCCCAGCATTCTAACTCATCCAGTACCCACAGATCTTAAAGACATCTAGCTCGATTTCTAGAATCACTTATATTAGTGAAGTTTCTTAGTTTTTCGTTGGAGATAGTCTCAGAATTTCTGTGTTTGAGGTAATTATATTTACTAGTATTTTTGAGTGATTTAAGTGGTAAAATCGTCAATTATATTTTACTAATTTTATTTGCTGTGAAGAGTGATTTGCTAGATAGGTCCGTCATTTATATTTCTTTAGGTTTTACTGTGCTACATAGGCTAACAGAATAAATAATAATTTCTAGCTAAACTATTCCAGCTATAAAATAAATTTAATTAATAGCTAGTAACCAGCCAGAGAATATTTTAACCAACTAGTAATGCACTGTTTATTATGAGTATTGACGAAAAATATAATTATTTCTAATTCATAATGATTAAGTTTTTTTAATGACTAGAATTTATTTCACGGGAGTTTTTAAACGATAAGACAAGCTCTCATCTTGTAGGTTATAATTTAAGTTATGTAACCGAAGTGGATAAATATATTATATTTTACGCGGGTTAGGGATAGGATTGTGAATACTATATTATGGTTAAGTATTTGTATTTTTTTTTCTCCTTTACACAGTATTGGGTCAAACCCTAAACCTTACCAGCGGCTTCCATATGAATCTGAGAATAACGGACTTAAGTCCAACAGTACAAGAGAACATTCTGATATAAATATCGGGTTTTCAAGGTGACTTGTCTGGCCTCGTGTTTTACACCCAGAATGAGACAGAGTACCAACCCAAAGAATATTAAGAATAAATTGTAACTGGATTTATAGATACCCAGATTTCTTTTTCCCAATTTCATACACATTCAGCCCGTTGTGGCGACATAATCAAACATTGACATTACCTGAATAACAACCACTGTGTTGTGAAGAAGATTTATCCTGAACAGATTTATTTACCAACACTCGATTTAACGATCAAATATTCCAAGCTACTGTACACTGTGAACATTAGATCTCTTAAGTAATTTCCTACCTGGAGAAAAATTGAAGTGACATAATCAGCATCCTACTAACAGTAACGAATCAAGCGTTTCCCAACATTTGGATTAATTAGTCTTGGAGAAACTGGGGCTTGTTTCGCCAAAACCCAACCTTGGATTTGCTGTGTGTACCTTAACGATTGTTCCAGAGGTTGTGAAAGCACCTATTAGGTAAGAGTGACTGGATGTGATCACAGGTTTGTCAGAGCGAGAGAAAGCAGGGATGAATAATTCTTTTATTGTATAACCCATGTACTCACTTTGTATTTTTTTAGTGCAAGTTTTGCTAATGCTGTCCCTTTTTTTCAGAATAGATTAACGTATAAACTCTGTTCTTTACTGTAGAGGGAATTCCTAGACCATAGCGTACAAACCTTTGACTCTTTGGGGGTTAATAACTTTCTTCTAACGGGATCTTGTCTCAACAGAGGGAGGGAGGATTACACCTATGAGTCTATTTCTTGATTAATTCATTAACTTATGTTTATTTGTATTGATTGATATTCAAAATATTGCTGTTGTGAAGTTTTTTTTAATGATAAATAAAATTTACATAAACTTTATTTACGTGTGTTGGTCAGCTCGTCCCCCAAAAAAAAGATCCATATTCCATTTGATATAGTTTTCACGTTTGTGCGTCTAATTGTCGTCACTTATCTGTGTGTGTGTGTAGAGGCCAGGGGTTGAATATATCAATATATATATATAATTTTATAGGAATACTGTCTGATCTAAGAATCTCAGTCGTAACCGATAGGCTGGATTAGATTATCTCTCTAATAGATTATCTCTAAAAATCCAGGGACAGACTTTACCTTTCACCCCTTCACTCGTGAAAAATCTATTTCTTTACCTTATCTCCCACTGAGCTATCACCTGTTCTAGTTCTATTCAGACGGGACCATAACTGATCTTAAATTCCTATAAAAAATCTACGACAAATTGATCTTAAATTCCTATCAAAAATCTACGACAACCATATTTATTTAATGTTTTATGACAGTAATCGCCTTGGTAGTTCTCAGGTCCTGTTCATGAGAGTGAATACCCAGGGATAGAACTCTGTCCATTGCACATCTGCGATCACTAGCTTCGTATTATGAACGTGCGTTATAAAAACGTGACCCCCTGTACACTAACGATTCTGCCATTTGGATAAAGCTCGGTCGCAGGAGCGGTCTAATTCTTCCTAAAGGTGTGAGAAATAACTTAACAGCGAAGTCATGCTAAACAGAATAGATCGCTAACAGAGATTTATGTAATCCATACCATCATTAGATGCACAGGACTATTATCTCAGCAGGACATCCTTCAACGTTTTTTTTTGTTTGTTAGGAGAGCACAACAAAGGAAAAGAGAACGCGACACATAATGACGATCAAGACTGCTGGAATGTCTTGTATTAACTATGACCTAATATTCATTTCAGTTTACATATGCACAGTTTTGCAGACTTAGGCCATTAATTAGCACAGTTTTGCAGATTTAGGCCATTAATTAGCACAGTTTTGCAGATTTAGGCCATTATTTAGCTCAGTTTTTCAGATTTAGGCCATTATTTAGCACAGTTTTTCAGATTTAGGCCATTATTTAGCTCAGTTTGCAGATTTAGGCCATTATTTAGCACAGTTTTTCAGATTTAGGCCATTATTTAGCTCAGTTTTTCAGATTTAGGCCATTATTTAGCACAGTTTTTCAAATTTAGGCCATTATTTAGCTCAGTTTGCAGATTTAGGCCATTATTTAGCACAGTTTTGCAGATTTAGGCCATTATTTAGCTCAGTTTGCAGATTTAGGCCATTATTTAGCACAGTTTTTCAGATTTAGGCCATTATTTAGCACAGTTTTTCAGATTTAGGCCATTATTTAGCACAGTTTTTCAGATTTAGGCCATTATTTAGCACAGTTTTTTCAGATTTAGGCCATTATTTAGCACAGTTTTTCAGATTTAGGCCATTATTTAGCACAGTTTTTCAGATTTAGGCCATTATTTAGCACAGTTTTTCAGATTTAGGCCATTATTTAGCACAGTTTTTTCAGATTTAGGCCATTATTTAGCACAGTTTTTCAGATGTAGGCCATTATTTAGCTCAGTTTGCAGATTTAGGCCATTATTTAGCACAGTTTTTCAGATTTAAGGCCATTATTTAGCTCAGTTTGCAGATTTAGGCCATTATTTAGCACAGTTTTTCAGATTTAGGCCATTATTTAGCACAGTTTTTCAGATTTAGGCCATTATTTAGCACAGTTTTTCAGATTTAGGCCATTATTTAGCACAGTTTTGCAGATTTAGGCCATTATTTAGCACAGTTTTTCAGATTTAGGCCATTATTTAGCTCAGTTTTTCAGATTTAGGCCATTATTTAGCACATTTTTTCAGATTTAGGCCATTATTTAGCACAGTTTTGCAGATTTAGGCCATTATTTAGCACAGTTTTGCAGATTTAGGCCATTATTTAGCACAGTTTTTCAGATTTAGGCCATTATTTAGCACAGTTTTGCAGATTTAGGCCATTATTTAGCACAGTTTTGCAGATTTAGGCCATTATTTAGCACAGTTTTTCAGATTTAGGCCATTATTTAGCTCAGTTTGCAGATTTAGGCCATTATTTAGCACAGTTTTTCAGATTTAGGCCACTATTTAGCACCGTTTTTCAGATTTAGGCCATTATTTAGCACAGTTTTGCAGATTTAGGCCATTATTTAGCACAGTTTTTCAGATTTAGGCCATTATTTAGCACAGTTTTGCATATTTAGGCCATTATTTAGCACAGTTTTTCAGATTTAGGCCATTATTTAGCACAGTTTTTCAGATTTAGGCCATTATTTAGCACAGTTTTTCAGATTTAGGCCATTATTTAGCACAGTTTTTCAGATTTAGGCCATTATTTAGCACAGTTTTGCAGATTTAGGCCATTATTTAGCACAGTTTTGCAGATTTAGGCCATTATTTAGCACAGTTTTTCAGATTTAGGCCATTATTTAGCACAGTTTTTCAGATTTAGGCCATTATTTAGCTCAGTTTTGAAGATTTAGGCCACTACTCAGCAGTTTCTTGATAGTCTCTGAAATAGAAACTAGTTGAGAACAATACTCACCGCCTCCAGCCAAACATTTGTAGTTAGTACCTGATTCTTCTCGTCCTGTTGAGAAAGCAAAATTCACGCTCAGAATTATAAACGTATTTGAAAATACTCCTAAGTTTACCTTGATAATTCTGTGCGCTTTTTACAATGTAGTGCTAACTGTAAACAAATTGAGAATACTGTTTATACCGGCGAAAAATATTTAATTCTACAATTTCATAGTCAACTCTTTCCTTTTTTTCTGCGTATGAAGCTTGGAGCCACTGCAGCTGGTCCCGTTGTAGGAAGCATATACCAAAGTATTCATGTGTTCTTTCAGTAGTGATTTCTGTTGCAATTCTTTGCACATGATGACGTTGCCTACCCCATGCACAACCTCAGATTAGTCTCCTCTTGCAGTACCCCCCCCCCCCCTGGGGTAGCAGGAGTCCTTTCAAGACTTTGTCTCTTCAGAGACTCCCGGAAACTAAACTAGGCACTACTACACATTGGCCACAATATATCAGAGTCTACGTCTTGGCCACAATATATCAGAGTCTACGTCTTGGCCACAATATATCAGTCTACGTCTTGGCCACAATATATCAACGTCTACGTCTTGGCACAATATATCAGAGTCTACGTCTTGGCCACAATATATCAGAGTCTACGTCTTGGCCACAATATTTCAGAGTGTACGTCTTGGCCACAATATTTCAGAGTCTACGTCTTGGCCACAATATATCAGAGTCTACACATTGGCCACAATATATCAGAGTATACGTCTTGGTTACAATATATCAGAGTCTACGTCTTGGCCACAATATATCAGTCTACGTCTTGGCCACAATATATCAGAGTCTACACATTGGCCACAATATATCAGAGTCTACGTCTTGACCACAATAAATCAGTCTACGTCTTGGCCACAATATATCAGAGTCTACACATTGGCCATAATATACCAGAGTCCAGAGTCTACACATTGGCCACAATATTTCAGTCTACGTCTTGGCCACAATATATCAGAGTCTACACATTGGCCACAATATATCAGTCTACGTCTTGTCGTCGGGTTCCACAATATATCAGTCTATCTTGGCCACTACGTCTTGGCCACAATATATCAGACAATATATCAGCGTGGTCTTGGCCACAATACGTCTTGGCCACAATACATCAGAGTCTACACATTGGCCACAATATATCAGTCTGCGTCGTGGTTCCACAATATATCAGAGTCTACGTCTTGGCCACAATATATCAGAGTCTACGTCTTGGCCACAATATATCAGTCTACGTCTTGGCCACAATATATCAGAGTCTACACATTGGCCACAATATATCAGAGTCTACACATTGGCCACAATATATCAGTCTACATCTTGGCCACAATATATCTACATCAGGTCTACGTCTTGGCCAAAATATATCAGAGTCTACACATTGGCCACAATATATCAGAGTCTACACATTGACCACAATATATCAGTCTACATCTTGGCCACAATATATTAGAGTCTACACATTGGCCACAATATATCAGTCTACGTCGTGGTTCCACAATATATCAGAGTCTACGTCTTGGCCACAATATATCAGAGTCTAACGTACGTCTTGGCCACAATATATCAGAGTCTACGTCTACATCTTGGCCACAATATATCAGAGTACACTTGGTCACACATATCATTGGCCACAATATATCAGTCTGCGTCGTGGTTCCACAATATATCAGTCTACGTCTTAGCCACAATATATCAGAGTCTACGTCTTGGTCACAATATATCAGTCTACGTCTTGGCCACAATATATCAGAGTCTACACATTGGCCACAATATATCAGTCTACGTCGTGGTTCCACAATATATCAGAGTCTAGGTCTTGGCCACAATATATCAGAGTCTACACATTTGTCACAACATATCAGAGCCTACATCTTGGTCCCAATATATCAGAGCCTACATCTTGGTCACTATATCTTGTATATCAGAGCCTACATTTTGGCCACAACATATCAGAGCCTACACAATGGTCACAATATATCAGAGTCTACATACCGGTCACAATATATCAAAGTCTCCGTCTTGGCCAGAATATATCAGTGTGTACATCTTGGCCACAATATATCAGAGCCTACATCTTGGTCACAGTATATCATAGCCTACATCTTAGTCACAATATATCAGAGTCTACATCTTATTCACAATGCATCAGAGCCTACATCTTGGTCACAATATATCAGAGCCTACATCTTGGTCATAATACATCAGAGCCTACATCTTGGTCACAACATATCAGAGCCTACATCTTGGTCACAATATATCAGAGCCTACATTTTGGTCACAATATATCAGAGTCTACACATTGGCCACAATATATCAGAGTCTACGTTTTGGCCACAATATATCAGTCTACGTCTAGGCCACAATATATCAGAGTCTACACATTAGCCACAATATATCAGAGTCTACACATTGGCCACAATATATCAGTCTACATCTTGGCCACAATATATCAGAGTCTACACATTGGCCACAATATATCAGTCTACGTCGTGGTTCCACAATATATCAGAGTCTATGTCTTGGCCACAATATATCAGTCTACGTCTTGGCCACAATATATCAGAGTCTACACATTGTCCACAATATATCAGTCTACGTCGTGGTTCCACAATATATCAGAGTCTACGTCTTGGCCACAATATATCAGAGTCTACGTCTTGGCCACAATATATCAGAGTCTACATCTTGGCCACAATATACCAGAGTCTACACATTGCCCACAATATATCAGTCTACGTCTTGGCCACAATATATTACAGTCTACGTGTTGGCCACAATATATAAGAGTCTACGTCTTGGCCACAATATATCAGTGTCTACACATTGGCCACAATATATCAGAGCCTACATCTTGACCACACTATATCAGTGTGTACATCTTGGCCACAATATATTAGAGTCTACGTCTTGGCCACAATATATCAGAGTCTACATCTTGGCCACAATATTGCATAGCATACATCTTGGTCACAATATAACAGAGCCTACATCTTGGTCACAATATATCAGAGTCTAAACATTGGTCAAAATATATAAGAGTCTACGTCTTGGCCACAATATATTAGAGTCTACGTCTTGGCCACAATATTTCATAGTCTACGTCTTGGCCATAATATATCAGAGTCTACACATTGGCCACAATATATCAGAGTCTATGTCTTGGCCACAATAAATCAGTCTACGTCTTGGCCACAATATATCAGAGTATACACATTGGCCACAATATACCAGAGTCTACACATTGGCCACAATATATCAGTCTACATCTTGGCCACAATATATCAGAGTCTACACATTGGCCACAATATATCAGTCTACGTCGTGGTTCCACAATATATCAGAGTCTACGTCTTGGCCACAATATATCAGAGTCTACGTCTTGGCCACAATATATCAGAGTCTACACATTGGCCACAATATATCAGTCTGCGTCGTGGTTCCACAATATATCAGAGTCTACGTCTTGGCCACAATATATCAGAGTCTACGTCTTGGCCACAATATATCAGTCTACGTCTTGGCCACAATATATCAGAGTCTACACATTGGCCACAATATATCAGATTCTACGTCTTGGCCACAATATATCAGAGTCTACGTTTTGGCCACAATATATCAGTCTACGTATTGGCCACAATATATCAGTCTACGTCTTGGCCACAATATATTAGAGTCTACACATTGGCCACAATATATCAAAGTCTCCGTCTTGGCCACAATATATCAGAGTCTACGTTTTGGCCACAATATATCAGTCTACGTATTGGCCACAATATATCAGTCTACGTCTTGGCCACAATATATCAGAGTCTACACATTGGCCACAATATATCAGTCTACGTCGTGGTTCCACAATATATCAGAGTCTACGTCTTGGCCACAATATATCAGAGTCTACGTCTTGGCCACAATATATCAGTACGTCTTGGCCACAATATATCAGAGTCTACACATTGTCCACAATATATCAGTCTACGTCGTGGTTCCACAATATATCAGAGTCTACTTCTTGGCCACAATATATCAGAGTCTACGTCTTGGCCACAATATATCAGAGTCTACATCTTGGCCACAATATACCAGAGTCTACACATTGCCCACAATACATCAGTCTTCGTCTTGGCCACAATATATTACAGTCTACGTCTTGGCCACAATATATAAGAGTCTACGTCTTGGCCACAATATATCAGTGTGTACATCTTGGCCACAATATATCAGAGCCTACATCTTGACCACACTATATCAGTGTGTACATCTTGGCCACAATATATTAGAGTCTACGTCTTGGCCACAATATATCAGAGTCTACATCTTGGCCACAATATAGCAGAGCATACATCTTGGTCACAATATATCAGAGCCTACATCTTGGTCACAATATATCAGAGTCTACACATTGGTCAAAATATGTAAGAGTCTACGTCTTGGCCACAATATATTAGAGTCTACGTCTTGGGCACAATATATCAGAGTCTACACAATGGCCACAATATATCAAAGTCTCCGTCTTGGCCAGAATATATCAGTGTGTACATCTTGGCCACAATATATCAGAGCCTACATCTTGGTCACAGTACCTTGTATATCAGAGCCTACATCTTAGTCACAATATATCAGAGTCTACATCTAATTCACAATGCATCAGAGCCTACATCTTGGTCACAATATATCAGAGCCTACATCTTGGTCACAATACATCAGAGCCTAAATCTTGGTCACAACATATCAGAGCCTACATCTTGGTCACAATATATCAGAGCCTACATCTTGGTCACAATATATCAGAGCCTATATCTTGGTCACTATATCTTGTATATTAGAGCCTACATTTTGGCCACAATATATCAGAGCCTACACATTTGTCACAACATATCAGAGCCTACATCTTGGTCCCAATATATCAGAGCCTTCATCTTGGTCACAATATATCAGAGCCTATATCTTGGTCACTATATCTTGTATATCAGAGCCTACATTTTGGCCACAATATATCAGAGCCTACACAATGGTCACAATATATCAGAGTCTACATACCGGTCACAATATATCAAAGTCTCCGTCTTGGCCAGAATATATCAGTGTGTACATCTTGGCCACAATATATCAGAGCCTACATCTTGGTCACAGTATATCATAGCCTACATCTTAGTCACAATATATCAGAGTCTACATCTTATTCACAATGCATCAGAGCCTACATCTTGGTCACAATATATCAGAGCCTACATCTTGGTCATAATACATCAGAGCCTACATCTTGGTCACAACATATCATACCCTACATCTTGGTCACAACATATCACAGCCTACATCTTGGTCACAATATATCAGAGCCTATATCTTGGTCACTATATCGTGTATATCAGAGCCTACATTTTGGCCACAATATATCAGAGTCTACACATTGGCCACAATATATCAGAGTCTACGTTTTGGCCACAATATATCAGTCTACGTCTTGGCCACAATATATCAGAGTCTACACATTAGCCACAATATATCAGAGTCTACACATTGGCCACAATATATCAGTCTACATCTTGGCCACAACATATCAGAGTCTACACATTGGCCACAATATATCAGTCTACGTCGTGGTTCCACAATATATCAGAGTCTACGTCTTGGCCACAATACATCAGAGTCTACGTCTTGGCCACAATATATCAGAGTCTACACATTGGCCACAATGTATCAGTCTACGTCGTGGTTCCACAATATATCAGAGTCTACGTCTTGGCCACAATATATCAGTCTACGTCTTGGCCACAATATATCAGAGTCAACACATTGGTCACAATATATCAGTCTACGTCGTGGTTCCACAATATATCAGAGTCTACGTCTTGGCCACAATATATCAGAGTCTACGTCTTGGCCACAATATATCAGAGTCTACACATTGCCCACAATATATCAGTCTACGTCTTGGCCACAATATATTACAGTCTACGTCTTGGCCACAATATATAAGAGTCTACATCTTGGCCACAATATATCAGTGTCTACACATTGGCCACAATATATCAGAGCCTACATCTTGACCACACTATATCAGTGTGTACATCTTGGCCACAATATATTAGAGTCTACGTCTTGGCCACAATATATCAGAGTCTACATCTTGGCCACAATATAGCATAGCATACATCTTGGTCACAATATATCAGAGCCTACATCTTGGTCACAATATATCAGAGTATAAACATTGGTCAAAATATATAAGAGTCTACGTCTTGGCCACAATATATTAGAGTCTACGTCTTGGGCCCAATATATTAGAGTCTACACATTGGCCACAATATATCAAAGTCTCCGTCTTGGCCAGAATATATCAGTGTGTACATCTTGGCCACAATATATCAGAGCCTTCATCTTGGTCACAGTATATCAGAGCCTACATCTTAGTCACAATATATCAGAGTCTACATCTTATTCACAATGCATCAGAGCCTACATCTTGGTCACAATATATCAGAGCCTACATCTTGGTCACAATACATCAGAGCCTACATCTTGGTCACAACATATCAGAGCCTACATCTTGGTCCCAATATATCAGAGCCTACATCTTGATCACAATATATCAGAGCCTATATCTTGGTCACTATATCTTGTATATCAGAGCCTACATTTTGGCCACAATATATCAGAGCCTACACATTGGTCACAATATATCAGAGTCTACATACCGGTCACAATATATCAGAGTCTACATATTGGTCACAATATATATCAGAATCTACACATTGGTCACAATATATCATACATATTGGTCAAAATGTATCAGAGTCTACATATTGGTCACAATATATCAGAGTCTACATATTGGTCACAATATATCAGAGTCTACATAATAATAATAGCCCCTTCAGTCATAACTGACTATAGGAATGAGCCCCATGAGGTGACAGCCCTCAGCTGCGTATTTTCCTGGTGTTCCTGTCGACGATTTCTCCTCTCTTCTGCTTGACGTGAGAGCTTCTTTTCGCCAAATTTGAGGTTGCGCCGTAAACAGCATCGCCACGTAGAGCGATCGGCAGCTTCATCCTCCCAGGTTGTTGTATTTATGTCCAGTGCCCTCATGTCTCTCTTGCACACATCTTTGAACCTCAGCTGTGGTGGCCCAACTGTTATTTTGCCATCTGTCAGTTGTCCGTGGAAGAAATCTTTCTGGATGCGACCTTCTTCCATGCGGCGGACATGACTAGTTCAGCGTAATCTGTGCTGTCTAAGCATTGTATAAATGCTTTGAAGGCCACCACGTGACAAAACCTCGACATTTGTCACTTTGTCCTTCCATGAAGTACTGAGGATGTTGTGACGGTATTGCCTCCCCTGGTTTGCAGCAGTAGTCCAACAGTGGCCAAAACTCACGAGTATCTAATATGGGCCTTCAAAAGTGTCTACCTTCGCACAAGATTACTCTTGGCAGATTTTAAATAGAAGGGTAATGACACTTCTATCTCAAGGGAGTTTTCACAAGATATTTAGATAAGCGAAAACAATGCTGCTTTGGCTGAGCACGCTAATTCTAGAATCTGCCGACAACTTTTGTGAAGAATTAAGCAATGGTTAATTTTAGCTCGTTCAAGCCCCCACCTCTGAATTATTCTGATATAGTTCTGTTTAGAGTGTGTGTAGTAAATTGACTGAGACAAACATGCAGTAACTTTAAAATGATTAAATCGAAGTTAAATTTGTAAAATTACAAATAACAAAATTGAATAATCACTTAAGTTTTAACAGTTTGAAAACAATTGAATAGTTTAGAAGAAAAGTTTCACCATTGATTGATAGTAGAGTCGATGGAAAAAGTTCATTTTGGCACCGTATATTTTGCACTTAGCTGCCAATAGTACTTTCTGCTCCCGCTGATGGGTTCTTTTTACACTGTTCACGCTCGTCGCTGGTCAAGGTTGTCGGGTGTAGCTCGTTTCCCATAAATGTCAAGGAGAGTCTACAAAGTTGGTCCCTCGTCTTAAAGCTTAGGCCACTGTCTCCTTCTAGTTCCAGATATAGTACTTTCTGCTGGTACCACCAATAACTATGATAAATAATAGAAACGAAACGCTCTCCTGAGTATTGCGTTTCACGACACATACTTATGTGTCCCTTTTCTTCTATTCTACCATCCCATTTATCTCAGAATTTACCCTCGATGAAAATTAAATTTGATCCCTCGGGATAAAACTTTCTTTACATTTAAATTGAATATCTTTAGCTTTACATTACATTTAAATGAAAAAGGCTAATAGTACATATAGAATATGTTTACATTTACATTTCCCCTGAGTGAAAAGTGTTCACAATATAAATTGAATATGTTTTCATTTATGTTTACACTGATTTGAAAGGTTTGAAACTTCCATTAATTTTAAAGTGCATATGTTAACATCGACATTTACACTGGTTTGAAACTGTAAGTATTATAATTATAATTTACTTCATTTCTTCATCTATTCCTCCCTGCTCCATATGGAACATGGGACTCTTTGTGCGTTTAGTTCTCGTTAAGAAACTAGCAATAAACAGTCGCCAGCCCATGCAGTGGTGGTTCATGAAATCATCATTCTATACGCTGAGGTTGCCAGCCTCATATAACTTGGACATCCCTAGCGATTTTCACATATTAGTATTCACATGGTAATATATTTTATATATGTTAGTTCACATGTTAGTTATATAAAATGTAAAATGACAACTTACGCCAATACTGGCTCACAGACTTTTTTGCTCAAATGGATAAAAGAGACTTGAATCGGCCTCTTACACGCGTCTGGGGTGTCGTTTCTTTAATAAGATAATTCCCCCTATGACTCCGTGTGTTTCAGTTTCCTCAGATATTCCGGTTTTCAGTATTTAAAATGTTAGAGATTTCCTGAGCTGAATTGTAAGTCCTGATGAATACTCCAAAAAAAGGTGTCCGGTCTGATAAATGGAAATTCTGAAGTCTAACTCTGGCAAGTCTGGTGTCTTTGGCAAGCGTGAATCTCACAGTGTCCTAACACTGAAACGTGTCATATTATATTCACGGTCCTACCTCGCTTTCTTTGTTATGGAGCTCAAATGATCAACCAATCTGATTTGAATATTGTGCATGAAACCTCTAGTGCACATTTTCAAACAATACGTTTCCGAAAATGGGCTGTAAACATCCCATTGCCTGTGTATCAACTCACAAACGCATCGGTAACCTCACACGACAATGTGTGTAAGATATAACAAATTAATTATCATCTCATCTCAGCCCGTAACCCGTCATGGGTCGTAGGTGTGCCATGGTGGAAGTATCATCAGACAGGTTCCTCCACTGCTCTCTATCCTCAGCAACGCGTACAAGTGTGGACAAACCGTGCCCTGTCCATTCTTTGATGTTATCAGCCCAGGATTTTCTTTGCCTTCCTCTTCTCCGTTTACCTTCGACTGTTCCCTGGAGGATCGTTTTCGAAAGGGAATCATGATGAGTTACATGCCCAAACCAGGCGAGCTTTCGATGTTTCACTACTGACAAAAGGGGTTCTTGGTAGCCTGCATAGGTGTTTATTTTCTCTCTAACATAGACATTTGTTTTGTGCTCTTTATAGCAAATGCGCAAAATTCTTCTCTAACATTTATACCCGAAAGCCTGAATCCTTCGCTCCGTATCTGCAGTGAGTGTCCAGCCCTCACACCCATACACGAGAATAGATAATACAAGTGATTTGTATAATTTACTCTTCACAGGAAAACTGATGTTACTTTTCCAGATCACATTCAGCCTTGGCATGGCAGCTGAGGCCATCTCAAGTCTTGTCTTGATTTCTTTACTTGATCTTCCATCACTACATATAGTGGATCCCAGATATTTAAAGGTGTTAAATTCTTCTAACGTTTGCCCATTTAACGTAATGTTGGTCGGAACATGTTTCTTATGGCTATTCACCAATATCTTGCTTTTTTCTATATTAATTTCCATCCCATACGTTCTTGTTACTTTCTCCAGTCTAGAGGTAAGGTCTTGAAGTTCTGATTCTGTTCCAGCTCTATAAGATCGAAATCATCAGCAAAACGTAGATTGCAAAGAGGTCGGCCTCCAATCGATATGGTTGTTTTATAATCGTAGACAGCCTCCTGCATAATATGTTCTAGATATATATTAAAGAGCACTGAGGACAGGATATATCCCTGACGAACTCCTACATTTGTTTTGAAAAATTCTCCAATGTCATTGCTTGCAAAAACAGCACTGTTTGAGTCCTTGTATAGCGCTTCAATGATATCTATGATGTTGGTATCAAAATTGAATTTTCTCATTATTTGCCATAAGCCTTCATGCCAGACTCGATCGAAGGCTTTTGTGAAATCGATGAAGTTATGGTATAATTCGCGTTGATGTTGGAGATGTTTTTCGATCAATAATCTAATATTGAAGATTTATTCTGAGGTACTTCTTTTTGGTCTAAAGCCAGCCTGTTCCTCGGACAAGATTTCTTCTGATTTCTGTTTTATTCTGTTCAAAAGTATCCTTAACATCACTTTACTTGGATGACTAATAAGGCTAATGGTTTTGTAATTCTTGCACATTTTTAGATTTCCTTTCTTTGGAAGCGGTATTACTAATGACTGCGTCCACTCTTTTGGCCATTTTTTAATACTCCATATCTTCTGGCAAATTGTTGTCATGATTTTTACTATATCTGGTCCTCCATATTTCAAGAGCTCTGCTGGGATATTATCCACGCCCGGTGACTTCCATCCTTTCATCGAACATATAGCCTCTTCCACTTCTTCCCGTAATATTGCTGCATTTCCGAGTTCCCTGTTTTCACACTTAATGTTGTTTAATATGCTATAGTCAGTGTCGAGTTTACAGTTATATAATTCTTTACAGTATTCTGTCCACCTTCTCATTACATCTGTTTTTTTCATTGAGCAGAGCCCCATTGCTATCTTCTATGACAGTTACCCTGGGCTGTTGGGGTTTTGATAGTATTCTTAATGTGTCAAAAGCTGCCTTGCTGTTACCTTTAATTAGCCCCGTATTAATGGACTCACATTAATCAGCTACCCATTTTTCTTTGGCCTGTTTCATTTTCTTTCTAATATTTTTATTCACCATACTGTATTGCCATGCTGCTTCAGGAACCTCTTTCTTAACCTTTTTCAATTATTATTACTTTCATGTAAAGTAATCTCTTTGTAACAAGGTGTACCGAAAACCATCATGTCATGCTTGGCTGTCCAGAATGTGTCGCACAGACGATTACTCTCTTATCTGTCGTGCCCCTGGCCTAATCTTAGCAAAGTTTTGCCGCACCCTGGCAAACGCGATGTATTATCACCAACAAGGGGTGTCAGATGGTTGAATAAACAAACTCTCTGCTACAAAGCAAACAGAAAGAAAAGGGTGCGACTCGCAAAAAATCGCAATAAAATCAGTACACAAATGTAACTGATACCGCCGTAGTGAAAAGAGATCGGAAAGAGGACGAACCAAAATTCATCTTGTTACAGATGTGACGTAGACACCGTATATGGAAGGTATTGGTCCTTCTTTCTAGCTTAGCATAGGTTGTCCATGTCTCACTGCCATATAGTCTACATATTGGCCACAATATATCAGAGTTACTCACAAATGTATCTCACAGAAAACATAAATTCAAACATGATGAAAACAGAATGAAAATATAGTATAACACATATACGTTAGGTACAGATATACATACACGCTCAGACTGAAGTGCATTCATAAATATTAAGCCAGATTGGATTTACACACATATGGTTCGCAAAAGACAAAAATGTAAACCAGATAAAGATTGACACACACTTGGAACATAACGTAAATATGTAAGTTCTATCAGATTTACCATCGCGTGGAGCACAACACAAATATGTAAGCAACATTACATTTATATAACACAAAGTTGTTAGCCAAAATAGATTTACACATTTGTAGAACATAATATAAATATGTTAGCCACAATAGATATAAGTACATGTGGCACACGGCATAAATGTATAAATTCCACTTAATTTACGCTCATGTGGAACATAACTCAGTTATATGAGCTAAACGAGATTTACACACATGTGGAACATAACTCAATTATTTGGGCTAAACTAGAGTGACATACGTGTGGAACATAACAATTATATGGGCCAAACTGGATTTATATACATGTGGAACGTAACAATTATTTGAGCCAAATTTGATTTACATACATGTGAAACATAACAATTATCTGAGCCAAACTAGATTTACATACATACATGTGGACGTAACAATTGTATGGACCAAACTAGATTTACATACATGTGAAACATAATAATTATATGGGCCAAACTTAATTTACATTCACGTGGAACGTAACAATTATTTGAGCCAAACTAGATGGACATAATCGTAGAATATACATAGATAGCAGTAACTTACTAGGTCGAGAATCTGTGTCAAAGTCAGCCCAAGGTTAACGTCAACAGCTGACATAGCATCGTAGACTGGCCTGACGCTGTTGTCATAGTTACCACCCACTAGAGAGCGCATCAGTCTCTGCTCACTAGACACAAACTGAAGCTCCTCCCCGGAAGTGATATTATCGTCTTCATCCCCATAGAAGTCAGGAGTGTTGACATGGATGGGTGCTTCAGTATATAGAGCAGATAAAATATGTTTCGTTAGGAGAGGAGTAAAAAGGAAAGCACGTAACAAAATGTTTGAATTAAAATTATGTTACGACCAGCAAGTAGTAACTCGTCAAGAAATTATGGCATCGAATTATGGCAGTGGTTTCCCTAACGGTCTGGTGCTAGAGAATGGTAGGTGTGGCCGGAAGATTCAAAGACAACCAAGGATTTAGAGAGATTTAAAAAAAAAAAAAAACTCATTTGCCAAAAATAAATATGAAGGTCATTTTCTTATTTATTTTGTTACTCATGATATAATATGGGAAATATATGTATAGAAACCCAGAGAATTTTCCAGAATTTATTCAGTAATATTATTTATTTCATATTAAATAGATGCAGTTCTCCATGATATATTGTTGTGAACATTGATTTTCAGCTCTGACAAATATCAAAGACCAGACCAGAGAAAGGCTTCTTTGTTTTGATGAGATGAGAGTTTGTTTGTTTCAAATAAGACCTAATCAGATTACCCTACAATAACAGGCTCACAACTATCACTGACTGTGTATTTTGTGAAAGAATAATGTTTTTATGTAGCTGTACTTCTTTATACTTTCTGAATGTCTCATGATCATATTATAAAGTAGTTGTGTTTTTATGAATAAAGCACTGATATGAGTTGATTTTTTTTTTTTTGGAAGGTATTTCTTATCAATAAAAAATTCGGTGTGGCACGAGCAAATTTTCATTCCGAAAGTGTGGCCCCGAGAAAAATGTTTGGGAACCACTGAATTGTGGTGTTGGAATTCTGTCTCATGTCCTAAGAAAAGCATCACTTCTCTTGTACTCAGTTTCTTCTTCTCCTGTTCTCTTCAACCTTTCACCTTCTACCGAACTCGTCAACACACACAGACGCTTGTAAACTATAATGAACAAGAAACACACTTATAAAAATGGTATTTTTAACATTCTTCTGTAAAACCACATCTCTGTGGCATCTAATGTCTTCCCTATTTGTTTACTAATTGTCCATGACTCACTCCCATATGTCAGGATCGGTTCTATATAACAATGAAGAACTCTCTTTCTTACTTCCAATGACAAAGAATTGTTGCATAAAATACTCTTTATTTTATAGAATGTTGCTTTTGCTTGAGCTATTTTGCTCTTCACTTCTGAGATGCATCTTCCATTGGTTGTTATTAATGTGCCCAGGTATTTGAATTTATTGACTTGTTTTAAAACGGTTCCATTTTGATAGTGCATTCTGTGGAAGCCCTTTTCTTTGAGACGACCATTACTTCTATCTTTTTGCTGTTAAGGCTAAGGCCTTTATTTTCACTTTCTATCACTATTGTATCAACCATTTCCTGCAGCTCCTTTTCAATTTTTGTTATTAAGACTGTATCATCAGCGTATCTCAAGTTGTTTATATTATGTCCGCAGAATGATATTCCTGGCATGCCCTCCAGAGATCTCATTATATTTTCACTGTACAGATTGAACACATCCGGTGACAGCACACATTCCTGCCTGACACCCTTTGTTTACTTGCTGAAACGTTCCTATTTGGCTGCTAATTCTTACAGCTGCTGTTTGATGCCAGTATATGTTCTTTATTATCCTGAAAGAGGCCAATGCGCAAAGGAAATTTATTTCACAAGTTAGAAAGAAGCAATCCACTTTTTTGGGGCGTGTTATGAGAAGAGGAAAGCTGGAATATATCGTAACAGCAGGTAAGGTTGAAGGGAAAGGAGATAGGGGAAGACAAAGAGAGCAAATACTGGACAGTTGTGGAGAGACATGATGGTCACGGGATTGCCTCCCCTTGCTTTGCAGCAGTGGGCCACTGATGGTCAACAGTAGAATAGGTCGTCCAAGGTAAATCTTCGTAAGATTACTGGAAAGACAGGAAGATTGTTCTACCTTAGGAGAGAAATTCCCAGATGATGCTCCTATGCACTGTCACGTGACCCTGATTGACCCTGAAGCGTTGGATGATATAGTACGACCCTTTGTAACGACCCCTTCGTATAGCATCAGTGCCCCCGAATATATTGTAACTTTTCGTCAAACGGGATTTTTTTCACCTGGACTCATTAGCTATGCAACCTTTCCACGCAGATGGTCAACACGTTTGCTGATTAATATGTGGACAGTTTATCTACCGTTCATTCTGGTCATCGCATTGATTTAAGGAGAGATTAAATCACGCCCATGGATATCTCTTGAGCAATCATATGCAGGTATTTTCATTAACTTGGCCAGTGGAGGGCGTTGCCAGCATCAAACGATAGTAGTGACCACGATCAAAGACACTGGGGGAGATCTCAGGAAGGACTGGCGGCATGCTATCAAAGGCAGTAGTGGTCCCTGAAACGAGCGACGCAAGTTTCCTGCCGGTATTTCGCATCTCGGTGTTAAACACGAAACCGATCGCAGTGGGAGCGAACGGGAAAGCCGGCGCAAGCAGCGAGCGAAGATACGAGAGACCAGGGGCGGCTTCTCTCTTTAGTCTGGCGGTCAGATCCCCAAAAGTCTTCTGAGATCAAAAAAGGTGTCAAAATTTCACATGTCCCCCCAATCTTGCATTCCAGTTGTAGATATACAGACCATGAAGAAATGCATGTTATCACTCGTTGGCCAGAACTTGACAGAAGCACTAGCGATATTGAAATCTTGTTATAGATTTTCCCCTGGATTTTCATATATATTTGCAGTGAATTCTATTCTGTGCAAAACGGTAAAATATAACTGTGTCTAGTGATCAGTGGTCTAGTTCATTCATTCTATTTCACTGGATATTGTGTTAATTTAAATTTATTAAATTAAACCATCTCAATAGTTCCCAGTTGTAAATGTAATGTTATACCTGTTATATTATTTCCAAAAATAATAGAGGCTTAAATGTTAAAGTAACTTTTAAAGTCGCGAAGGAATTTATAATTAATAAATTTAGTTAAGTCCTATATATATATAGATGTGTGTTTTAACCATTAGAACTCGCGCAGTGTTTTACCAAATACAGAATTAAATACGCGAGGGTATATATATAGATAGTCTTAACGGGAAATTCATCGCGCTTTAGAATGTTATTTGATTTTTCGGTATATTACATGTCTTTTTCTTTCATACAGAGTGATCGTAACCTTTGCGATCCCAGCATAAAGAAAGCAATAAAGAAATCATACATCTTAAAACTCGGTCCTTCCAGAGATATTGATGAAACATTTTTTTAAATTGTATTCTTGTGGCGGTCCGATGCGACCTAGCTATCATAATTACATGAAAGAAAGCCTACCCAAGAACAGTTTTTTTAAAATAAATCATCAAATTTAAACTTACAAATCTGTAAGATAAACTGGAAGTTGAACAGTGCCAGTAGCGATACTTTATTTACTGCCCTACTGTGAGAGAGTACCTATTTACCTGAACTGTGACTTGGCCTATTTTTCCTCACTGGATTTAAACCATACCGGTCAGTTGCTATCATCACGCCTTGAAGGAATTTTACCTCCAGCAGCGAAATTAAAGAGACCTCATTTTCACCCCTGTATTGAATTGTGTCAGTGCCATCCCATAGACTCCTTTTTATATAATAAAACATAAGAACTCTGAGTCTTCAAGTCCGGCGATTAGTGGGAATATTCGCTATCAGCAAACCTCGCTACATCTGGGGCGGGACATCGAAGTACTAGACATTTTCACGTGTCAAGAGTAATTGTTGTTTATATAATTCTATGGATTGTCTGATGCTGCAATCGGTAAGTGTGTGTGTGTGTGTGTGTATATGAGTGTGGATCCTCACGCGCGTGCATGAATGACAGGAAATCTAATTGTTTTTGCAAACCATTTGTTAACTTGCCTACCGGGCAATACATTTTCTGTATACCCCGCATTGTTCCTTTAAGTGGGATATTTTGTTAACTCTGTTTAACCCCCTCCCTTTCAATTGCTTAGTAAAGGGAAGAACAATTTGGGATAACAGGATTTTTTTCTACCACCCATACCTAGTATTGTAACCCCTCTTTCAGAGTAATTAACTTCACTGTTAGGTTACATTACCTATGTTCCTGATAACTATCTATCTTTGGACTGGGTTCATCTTTGTCTAATAAGCGGGAAGGGCTTAGTCGATACCAATCTTCTTCACCCCCTCCCCACCTTGTTATTTGCATTTTCTGTACTTATGATAATTTTATGTAACACTTGATATTTGTTTGTGATTTGATTTTTTTTTTTTTGGTTAATAAACATCATAAACCTAGTTAGCACTGTGTTGGAAATACCCAAAGCCCAACATTTCCCCTATTTGTTTAATATAGTTGTATCCACGTGCGTCTGTGTGTTTGAAGCACCAAATCGGTGTGAGCGCAGGTGTGTGTCTGGAAACTGGCAAATAATTGTTTGACCAGGAGGGATGAAGAGAAGATTGAGAGAAACGATTTGTCGTAAATAAGTCTGTCTTTACTCTCCCCAGCACACTGTGAAGCAACTATTTACTCTCTACAATTTCTATCACTGAGCTTTCATCATCATTCTCCACTCTAAACCGGACCACTATTTCTAAGACTCTTTCTCTCAAAATAAATTTACGACAATATTTGTGGGCTGGTCCTGGGATCTTGAGCTACATTTGAGGCAATCGCATAGCCGGGATAAAGATATTTTTGAGTCTGATTAAGTCTGGGTCTAACTAGATAGAGTGTGAATGATCTGTCTTTGTGAAGTAGGGAAATAAAAATAATTAATTACACCCCTAGACAACGCCTTTTAGTATTTGGGTCGTCCACACAGCATATTTACAGGATCACTTCTTTTCCCAGCAGTAACAAGAACGGATACACCCGATTATTTGTTATTTAAATTATTCTCTGGCAGAGAAACATTACATTTTTCTTTATAAGATTTGCTGGGATTGCGTGATTGTTTTTACAGTCACTAAAGGTTTTTGAAGTTACTAGAGTTGAGCTTAAGCTAAAGACGCCTTGTTCTGACTTTTAAGTCTAGTTAACATCGTCTCTTCTCATAAACTGACTTCAGGGGCGGAGTTTTTGTAGTGGAGAATTAAAATTTCAGGAAAATTTTTTTTTCCTTTAAATTGTTTTAATATAAATTTTTCTCTACTTTTAGTAAAAGTAATTTTTTTCCCAGTGTAACTTACCATTTTAGTGGCATTAGTCGCTTGCGTTTAGAGCCTTAATTGCCAGAAAACAGCAGCGATAAGTTTGCACATTACAGGTAGGAGGTAACAAAAGTAAATTTGTACTTTGTGGTTTTTTTCTCGTAGCGGCTTTGAGTTTTTTCCCTCCTTGGTTTTTCTTACTATTCTCTAGTCTTAGAAGCATCCAGTTGTTTGGAATGGCAGAGAGAATTAGGATAAGATCCATTTTGAGACAGGAGGCGAAGGACTCAGGATTAGAAGGAGAAGCCGTGAACCTGTTTGTAAACAGGGAACTTGAAAGGTATGACGTGGAGCAACAGAGAGAAGAAGCTGAGAAGGAAGAGAGGAGAGCAGAAGAGAGGAAGAAGAAAGCGAGAGAAGAGAGAGGCAGAAGCTAGGAAGAAAGAAGCGGACGATCGTCAATTGGAGCAGAAGAAAATTGAGGCAGAGATAGAAGCCCGCAGGGAAAGAGAGAAGGAGAGACAACGCGAAGAGAGAGACAAGGAAAGACAGCATGAACTGGCGCTTAAGGCTTTAGAGAGTCGGGGCGCCTCTACTTCGAATAACGGAGAGCCGTCTTCGCCCCAGTCTCAGTCAATGGATCTCTCCAGCACTCAATCTGCCCAATTAACGGCGATGTCTTTTGCTTTAGAGCCTTTTCCTAGCCCCAATGAAAAAATTGACAGCTACCTAGAAAAATTCGAGAGGCTCGCAAATCTGTATGGGTTAGAGAGTTCCCGTTGGGCACTTAAACTCTCAACGTCACTGAAAAGTACTGCTTATGACGTGTACACAAAGCTGGGAACCAACCAACATGATTACGACATGCTGAAGAAGGCCTTGCTAGAACGGTTTGAGATGACCGCCCGAAAATTTCTGCAAATGTTCAGAAACAGCCGGAAAGAGAGCACGGAAACTTTTCCGCAGTTCTCTTCACGTCTCGGGGCTATTTGACAAAGTGCATTGAATTATCTGACCTACCTCTTACATATGAGGGACTACTTGAACTTGTTCTTGTGGAACAGATAAAGTCAACTTTGTCAAACGAAACCCGTAGATTTTTGGCTGAACAGGGCGCAGTCAGGCTTGAGGACATCCTCAATAAGGCAGAACGCTATACCAATGCAATGGCCGAACTTCCCAGCACTAAACGTAAACCCACAGATGAGCCATCTCGAAAACAAAATCTAGAGCAGTCATCCTTCTCCTCTAATTCTTCTCAGCAGTATAGCCAACGAGATAATAATACCCAAAGACCTCCCCATGAAAAATCGAAATTCTACAAAACCCGATTTCCCCAAAATAATAATTCTGATCAACCCACCAAGCCTACGTGGCAGCGCGGCCACCAAGGTCAAGGAAAAGGGAAGACCCCTACACCAGGAACGTCTGATCAGGGCAAACAGACCGGGCCCAACCGCATCGGATGTTTGCATACAGCCTCGAAAGGTAGAGTCAATGTCAGTGATTCTCAACCTGAGGGGGACAGACCCTCAACGCGAGGAACTGTAATTTTGAATGGTACCTCAACTACTTGTCTCTTTGACACTGGATTAAGCTTTAGTTGTATTGTCGATAGGCACCTAGTCAAACCAGGTCAGGAGACAGAGGAAACCGTCAAACTTAGTGGAGTTTTCAGGAGTGATGCACCCAGGACGCTTCCTATCGCACTGGTAGAGATACACTCTGATTTTGTCAGAGGTGTTATTAAAGCGGCCATAATGGATGATCCGATCTACCCAGTTATCCTGGGATGTAGATATGTGTTCATTGGGAGACCTAAGGAGCCGATTGTGGCAGCGGTAACCACAAGAGGGCAAGCCAAGAAGGAGAGGGAGCCTGCGCCAAATTTGTTGCCGAATGAACTGAAGGAGGCGCAACAAAAGGACCCTACTCTGGAGCTCTGCTTTAGAAAACTGCCCATGGCTAAGGACCCAAGACACAACGGAGACATCTTTTCTAAGGATGGCGTATTGTATCGTAGAACGGGCAACCCGGACACGGGGAATAACCAGCTCCTAGTACCGACGCAGTACAGAAGCCAGATCTTAGAAATGGGGCACTCTCTTCCCTTTAGCGGACATATGGGACAAAACGCCACTATTCAGCGAATAAAAACCCACTATTGGTGGCCAGGAATGAACTCTGACATTATCAGGTATGTGAAATCCTGCGCCCAGTGCCAACGGGTAGCACCCAAGCACTTGACACCCCCAGTACCTATGGGGCAAATGCCAATAGTAGGGACTCCATTTGAACGGGTTGCTGTCGACATTATTGGTCCCCTGGAAAAGACCAAAAGAAGGAACAGGTTCATCCTGACCTTAGTCGACACTTGCACTATGTGGGCCGAAGCTGTACCGCTACCATGCATAGATTCCAAGCATGTCGCAGAAGCCCTCGTGCAAATTTTTACACGGTTGGGATTCCCTCAACAAGTTTTGACGGACAATGGATCCCAATTCCGTAGCCTGTTAATGGAGGAGATCTTTAAGATCTTGAGGGCCAAACATATCCACACAAGTCCCTACCATCCGGCCGGAAATGGGCTCGTGGAACGTTTTAATGGCAGCCTCACCACCATGTTACGTAAGCTGGGTCAGGAGAAACCGGAAGACTGGGACCTATATATATCGGCTGCCTTATTCGCCTACCGAGAGGTACCCCAAGCGTCTACGGGATTCCCGCCTGCTACACTTTTATTTGGCAGACCTATTAAGGGGCCACTAGAAGCCTTACTTCGGTCCCTGACAGACCAAAAGGCTGACGAGACAGTCGTCTCTGCAAGCAAATATGTATCTGAGCTCAAGGAAAGGTTAAAGCTAGGATGGGATCTAGCTACGACCAACCTTACGAAAGCCCGCGCTAAACATGCTAAAAGATACAACAAAGCTGCAAAAGAGAGAGAACTACAACCAGGGGAGAAAGTTTTGTTGCTACTTCCAACCGGAAGCAATAAACTTCGCATCGGATGGCAAGGGCCGTTTACCGTCCTTAAAAAGATCTCACGTACCAATTACAAGATCTCCATCAAAGGAAAGGAGAAGGTCTTCCACATAAATCTGCTTAAGAAATATTTGGAAAGACCGGTGCCATCCTCCGAGCATCTCCTGGCTGTCGCCATAGCAACGGAAGACGAGGAAGATGATGATGGTTGCATGGAGTACCCATTGCAACCCACAGAATCCTTTAAAGATGTCAAGTTCGGCGACAATCTCTCACCAGAACAACAAACAGAAACTAGGGCTCTACTAAAACAGTACAGTGCAGTCTTAACGGATGTACCTGGTCGAACAAATCTCATCGAATTTGATATGAAATTAACAAACGAGACCCCTGTTCGAACCAGAGTTTACCCCATCCCGTACGCTAAAGCTGATGCACTTCGCGGAGAAATAGACAAGCTGCGTCAGGCAGGAATTATCAGTGAGTCTACATCTCCTTACAGTTCCAGTGTAGTGCTGTTGCAGAAGCCCAATAAGGAAGTTCGGCTGTGTATAGATTACCGGCTGCTAAACGCTGTAACGGAATTCCAGCCCGAACCTCTCCAAACTGTTTCTGAGTTGTTCACCAAGCTCAGCAAAGCAAAGATTTTCTCCAAGATTGACCTCAGTAAAGGTTATTATCAAATACCAGTCAAGGAGGAAATTAAACCTTTGTTAGCTTTCAGCACTAGTGAAGGACATTACACATTTAACGTGATGCCGTTCGGATTGCATAACGCACCAGGAGTGTTCACCAGGATGATGAGGAAGCTTCTAGAACCTTTGCAAAGTCCCCATATCCATAATTTCATGGATGACATATTAATTGCATCGGAAACCTACGAAGAACATATTGCTACGGTTGCTATGCTCCTCAGGAGACTACAGGAAACTGGTCTCACAGCCAGACCTAGCAAATGTCTCATCGGGTTTGAACAGTTAGACTTCCTGGGGCATACTATTTCTCACGGCTGTAGTTGGCCTATTAAGAAGAACGTGGAGAAAATAGTGGCAGCAAAAAGACCCCGAACGAAGAAAGACGTACGTTCCTTCATATCACTATGTGCATACTATCAGAAGTACATCCAGAACTTCAACGGACTGACGGCACCTCTGACTGACCTCACAAAGAAAGGTTGTCCTGATAAGGTCATATGGGATCAAAAGTGCGAACACGCGTACAGCACTTTGAAAGGACAGTTGTCTGCATACCCCATTTTGAGGTTGCCTGACCTCAAGAAAACTTTTGTACTGCGGGTCGACGCGTCAGGTCAGGGCATCGGGTCAACACTGCTTCAAGCCGATGACAGTGACCTGAACATGCTATTTCCAATTGCCTATGGCAGTCGGAAATTAAATAAAGCTGAACGGAACTACAGCGTAGTTGAAAGAGAATGTCTCGCTCTGATTGACAGTATCAGACGCCATCATGAGTTTCTCTATGGGACATCTTTCACGGTGCAAACAGACCATGCTCCGTTAGCCTTTCTTGGTGCCAATAAAGAATTTAACGCAAGGATCATGCGTTGGGCCCTTCTTTTAAGCGTTTATTCTTTCAAAGTGGAATACATTCCGGGAAGACAGAATGTCGGGGCGGATTTCCTGAGTAGAAACTGGACTACGGAGGAAGAGGAGGAAGTTGAAGATACCAATCATCCTAAAGCTACCGATCAGGGCAGCTTCATTGTCATAAATCAAACATGAAAAGAGGTTTTCATGTCTCAAAAGAGGGGACGACTGTGACAGACGAACTCAGCTGACCCTGATTGACCCTGAAGCGTTGGATGATATAGTACGACCCTTTGTAACGACCCCTTCGTATAGCATCAGTGCCCCCGAATATATTGTAACTTTTCGTCAAACGGGATTTTTTTTTCACCTGGACTCATTAGCTATGCAACCTTTCCACGCAGATGGTCAACACGTTTGCTGATTAATATGTGGACAGTTTATCTACCGTTCATTCTGGTCATCGCATTGATTTAAGGAGAGATTAAATCACGCCCATGGATATCTCTTGAGCAATCATATGCAGGTATTTTCATTAACTTGGCCAGTGGAGGGCGTTGCCAGCATCAAACGATAGTAGTGACCACGATCAAAGACACTGGGGGAGATCTCAGGAAGGACTGGCGGCATGCTATCAAAGGCAGTAGTGGTCCCTGAAACGAGCGACGCAAGTTTCCTGCCGGTATTTCGCATCTCGGTGTTAAACACGAAACCGATCGCAGTGGGAGCGAACGGGAAAGCCGGCGCAAGCAGCGAGCGAAGATACGAGAGACCAGGGGCGGCTTCTCTCTTTAGTCTGGCGGTCAGATCCCCAAAAGTCTTCTGAGATCAAAAAAGGTGTCAAATTTCACATGTCCCCCCAATCTTGCATTCCAGTTGTAGATATACAGACCATGAAGAAATGCATGTTATCACTCGTTGGCCAGAACTTGACAGAAGCACTAGCGATATTGAAATCTTGTTATAGATTTTCCCCTGGATTTTCATATATATTTGCAGTGAATTCTATTCTGTGCAAAACGGTAAAATATAACTGTGTCTAGTGATCAGTGGTCTAGTTCATTCATTCTATTTCACTGGATATTGTGTTAATTTAAATTTATTAAATTAAACCATCTCAATAGTTCCCAGTTGTAAATGTAATGTTATACCTGTTATATTATTTCCAAAAATAATAGAGGCTTAAATGTTAAAGTAACTTTTAAAGTCGCGAAGGAATTTATAATTAATAAATTTAGTTAAGTCCTATATATATATATAGATGTGTGTTTTAACCATTAGAACTCGCGCAGTGTTTTACCAAATACAGAATTAAATACGCGAGGGTATATATAGATAGTCTTAACGGGAAATTCATCGCGGTTTAGAATGTTATTTGATTTTTCGGTATATTACATGTCTTTTTCTTTCATACAGAGTGATCGTAACCTTTGCGATCCCAGCATAAAGAAAGCAATAAAGAAATCATACATCTTAAAACTTCCAGAGATATTGATGAAACTTTTTTTAAATTGTATTCTTGTGGCGGTCCGATGCGACCTAGCTATCATAATTACATGAAAGAAAGCCTACCCAAGAACAGTTCATAAATCATCAAATTAACTTACAATCGGTAAGATAATCTGGAAGATGAACAGTGCCAGTAGCGATATTTTATTTACTGCTCTGTTGTGGGAGAGTACCTATTTACCTGAACTGTGACTTGGCCTATTTTTCCTCACTGGATTTAAACCATGACGGTCAGTTTCTATCATCACGCCTTGAAGGAATTTTACCTCCAGCAGCGAAATTAAAGAGACCTCATTTTCACCCCTGTATTGAATTGTGTCAGGGCCATCCCATAGACTCTTTTTTATATAATAAAACATAAGAACTCTGAGTCTTCAAGTCCGGCGATTAGTGGGAATATTCGCTATCAGCAAACCTCGCTACATCTGGGGCGAGACATCGAAGTACTAGACATTTTCACGTGTCAAGAGTAATTGTTTATATAATTCTATGGATTGTCTGATGCTGCAATCGGTAAGTGTGTGTGTGTGTGTATATGAGTGTGGATCCTCACGCGCGTGCATGAATGACAGGAAATCTAATTGTTTTGCAAACCATTTGTTAACTTGCCTACCGGGCAATACATTTTCTGTATACCCCGCATTGTTCCTTTAAGTGGGATATTTTGTTAACTCTGTTTAACCCCCTCCCTTTCAATTGCTTAGTAACGGGAAGAACAATTTGGGATAACAGGTTTTTTTCTACCACACATACCTAGTATTGTAACCCCTCTTTCAGAGTAATTAACTTCACTGTTAGGTTACATTACCTATGTTCCGGATAACTATCTATCTTAGGACTGGGTTCATCTTTGTCTAATAATAAGCGGGAAGGGCTTAGTCGAAACTCCGCCCATGCCGGTCCCAAGCCCGGATGAAAAAGGAGGAGGGCGGCCTGCATGGAGGCCGTAAGGAGGCAGCCCCTCCACCATGCAAAGGCACAACAGGCCAATCACCTGTTTGCTTTAAACCACGATTACGAGTAACACAAGAGAGAAAACCGGACTGATTCTAAAAGCGACGAACTGGAACGGACTACGGACTACGACTTATGGAACATGGAACACAAGAAGTATAAATGGGAAGGAAGAGGAGCTGGTGGAAGAGATGAGGAAAGCAAAACTAGAAATCCTGGCTATAACGGAAACAAAGAAAAAAGGACAAGGAGTCATGGATCTTAATGGCAACACGCTGCTCTACAGTGGTGTACCCATATCCGAAAGAGCTAAAGGGGGTGTGGGTTGCATTGTGGCCCAAAATCAAAAGATAGTATCAAGGGGTGGAACTTTGTCTCAGAGCGCATTATGGTTGTGAAACTAAAAGAAGGAGAAACCATAGTCAACCTGGTCATAGTGTATGGGCCAAATGAGGATGAGAGAGCAGAGGTCAAGGAGGAATTCTTCGAGCTGCTTCAAAGGACAGTGGATGACTGCCTAGATGAAGTTATCATGCTCGGAGATTTTAATGCCAGAGTTGGAAATGACCATGCTAGATGGGGTGGAGTTATCGGAAGATATGGAGAAGATACTCTCAATGACAATGGAAAGCGACTCCTTAGATTCTGCAGTGAGCAGAATCTGATCATTACAAACACAAAGTTCCCCCATAAGCGCATACATGCATACACTAGATGTGAACCAACAAAGAATGAGAAGTCAGTGATCGACTATGCCATTGTTCGGAGAAGCTCATTCAAATATGTCCGAGATGCAAGAGTCTGGAGGGGGCCAGAGATTGGAAGTGATCACTACCTGCTAACAATCAAACGAACAACTGAAAGAGTTGCTCAGCCTAGGAACTGCTCAACATCACGCAAGAAACCAAGTAAACGAGCAGGAGAAATGAGCATTAGGACCTACAAGCTGAGAGAGCCAGAAATTAAGACCAGATATCAGGGGCTTATTGCTGCAGCGGTGAGCAACACAGAAGAACAACCTGATGACTTGGAAACCCTCTGGATTAAATTCAAGGATATCATAAAGACAGCTGCTGCAGAAGCATGTGGTGAAGTCCGACTTGGGAACCAGAGAAAGAGGACACCTTGGTGGACAGAGGAAGTCAAAGAGAAAATAAGAGAGAAGAAAATGGCATGGAAACAATACTTAGGAGCTAAAAACACAACAGGACAAATGGAAAAATATAGAGAATATGTGACACTCAGAAAAGAAGTAAAGAACAAAGTGCTAGCAGCAAAACAGAAGTCCTGGGAAGAATTTGGAGAAAAGCTAGAAAAAGATGCACAAGAAAACCAGAAATTGTTCTATAAGACCCTAAAGAACATGAGGAAGGAAAAACAATGCCCTCTCAAATTTATAAAGGACAAGCAAGGCAAATTGCTTACTGTCCCGAAGGAAGTAATGGAAAGATGGAAAGAATATTTCTCAGAACTCCTTGATGGTGAGCAAGGTCAAACATCAGAAATGATAACCACTAGCACAGAAGAGGAAACCAATGGTGATGAAGATGACATAAAGATGGAAGAACTGATGGCAGCACTGGAGAAAATCAAGATGGGCAAAGCAGCAGGGCATGATGGTATAACACCAGAAATGGTTAAATACATGGGAGCATCAGAAGACCTGTTACTCTTAAGGGTCCTACAGGCAGCATGGTGCAACAAGACCATACCAAAGGATTGGGAGATCGCCATCATAACACCAATTTTCAAAAAGGGTGACAACCGACAGTGTGGAAACCATAGAGGCATATCCCTTCTCAGTGTCCCTGGAAAAATCTACTCTAGAATCCTAGAGCAGAGACTCCGACGCCTAGCTGAGCCACAATTGGATGAGGTCCAGTGCGGATTCCGAGCAAACCGAAGTACTCAAGACCTAATCTTCACACTCAGACAGCTGAGTGAAAAGGCCCTTGAGTATAAGAGTGAGATCCATCTTTGTTTCATAGATCTGGAAAAGGCGTTTGACAGGGTCCCTTGGAGCAAACTTTGGGACTGTTTGGCAAGGAAGAATATTCCAGCACCTCTGATTCATGCTATACAGAGCTTCTACAAGTCTTGCAGAAATTATGTGAGGACAGCAAACCATAAGTCAGAAGAGTTCAGGACCACCACTGGTGTAAGACAAGGTGATATCCTATCACCTTACCTCTTCATACTCCTTATGGACGATGTCATCAAGGCATGTAAGGAGAGAACAAGAAAGTATTCAGTGGGGTACTGGAAGATGAGACAGGTCTATATTTCAGAGCTGGCATTTGCTGATGATGTTGCCCTGATTGCTAAATCAGAGGCACATCTCCAATCCAACCTGCAAGTCTGGAAGGAAGAGCTGGAGAAGAGAGGGATGGTCATAAGCAGCTCTAAAACAAAATCCATGGTGATATCACGAGAAGAAAGAAGGCATCAGATTAAGCTAGGAGAACAGGTCCTGGAGCAGGTTGACCACTTTAAATACCTCGGAGCTATTATAGACCGAAAGGGAGGCATCAAAGAAGAGTTGGCCACTCGAAAAGCAGCAGCTGGGAGACTTTTTCAGGCCATAAATCGAGGATTCCTCAGCAAGAGAGAGGTTGGTAAGAAAACGAAGATGGCTGTATACCGCTCCACCTATGTCCCAGTCTTGACATATGGATGCGAGTCATGGGCAATAACTACAACCCATAAAAGCCAGATCCAAACCTCAGAAATGAGGTATCTGAGGAAGGTGGTTGAAGTAACAAGAAGAGACATGGTACGCAACCAGACGATACGTCAAGGCCTAAAATGCCACCCCCTACAGACCCAAGTAGAACAGTCCCAACTAAGATGGTTTGGCCATGTCTGCAGAATGGGAGAAGATCGGCTACCACGACAAGCATGGGAAACAAAGAGCCAAGGATCCAGACCCCGAGGACGACCCAGAGTCCGCTGGGAGGACAACATTAGACAATCTTTGAAGGACCGAGGACTAGAATGGAACCAGGCCAGGAGGAAGACAGCCGATAGAATAGTCTGGCGCTCTCTCTTCCAAACCTCTACACCTCACGGTAGAAGGGGAACGACTAAGTAAGTAAGTAAGTAAGGGCTTAGTCGATACCAATCTTCTTCACCCCCTCCCCACCTTGTTATTTGCATTTTCTGTACTTATGATAATTTTATGTTTTATATTTGTTTGTGATTTGATTTTTTTTTTTTGGTTAATAAACATCATAAACTAGTTAGCACTGTGTTGGAAATACCCAAAGCCCAACATTTCCCCTATTTGTTTAATATAGTTGTATCCACGTGCGTCTGTGTGTTTGAAGCACCAAATCGGTGTGAGCGCAGGTGTGTGTCTGGAAACTGGTAAATAATTGTTTGACCAGAAGGGATGAAGAGTAGATTGAGAGAAACGATTTGTCGTAAATAAGTCTGTCTTTACTCTCCCCAGCACACTGTGAAGCAACTATTTACTCTCTTCAATTTCTATCACTGAGCTTTCATCATCATTCTCCACTCCAAACAGGACCACTATTTCTAAGACTCTTTCTCTCAAAATAAATTTACGACAAAAGTTATATTAAATTTTTCCTCATTGAGGTTTTGGTAGGGCGTGTCTAATATTGTCCGTATTTTTGCTGTAGCCTGTTACACACAACTTAACTCCAGCTGAGTCCTGCAGCTGTGGTTTCCGTCACTTCTTTTTGGTGATGAGTACACTTCTCCACGTAACTCATCCACTGTAGGCGGGTGGTGGTGATACTCTTTTCTCACACTAGTGGCGCAGGAACTTCAGCACTTAAGTCTGATGTCCTGTAACCACGAACTGTGACAAATTAGAAATAAACAAATGCCTCAGTACATTTGTTCTCCTCAAACTAACAGGCCCATTTTCATGCGTTCCACCCACGAATGTTAACCTCTCAGAAGAATTAAATTCCTGAGCACAAAATGTAACTCAGAGAATATGATAAAAATTCACCAATATGCTTCTGGGTGTCAACTAGGAAATTGCGTCTGGAGTGCATGAAGAATGATTTGCCTGGCTTACAATTAAGAAGGTTTATAAATCTCACAAAATGATTCTATACACTTTAGGCACATGTGATGTAATCATCACTCATTACTCGTCGCTACTCCCGTCGGGGTCTAGGTCATCTCTGCTGTCGGGTTTCCCCGCACGACTAGTCAGAAATAATCACCAGCTCGTGCAGTAGTGGTTAATGAATATACTATTTTCATATGTTGAGGTTGCCAGCCTCATATATATATATATAACCACTTAGCAAGAAACCTGTAGAATTTACATTAGTAAATAATTTGTTTACACTTACCCCAAAATTTTGGGAATACACACGTCTCCTGGCACAGCTTTAGAATGGATCCACAGCCCTGTAGTTAGATGCTGTTCGAATCACTTAAGTCTGAGCAATTCCTCTTATGACGGGTGAAACACTTGGTCTGGAAATCTATAATTCCTCTTATGACGGGTGAAACACTTGGCCTGGAAATCTATAATTCCTCTTATGACGGATGAAACACTTGGTCTGGAAATCTATAATTCCTCTTATGACTTCTTGTGATAGAATTCCCAAGTTTCCAGTCTTGTATTACAATGGCGGGTTTACTTGTGAATTCCAAAGTTGCCCAATACTCGATCTGGTACTTATAGTTGTGGAATTGTAAGTCATATCCTCTTTCTTCTGGATTGTAGGAGGTGTTTAGTTGACGCTGCGATTCAGTCTGTCTGTGTTGTGTTATGACTTCGAGTTTGTTAGATTATATCTCACAATCCTTAGTTTCAAATCTCAGCTGTATTTTCGCCGAAAGTTCCAATCAAATCATAGTAGATTCTGGCGAACCAATCCAATCTATCTAGCACTGTCTTGGTGGGGAAATTTATCATTACTCATCCCACGCGTTGTCGCATAGAGATTTATGATCAATAAATTTTCTATATTCTTTTCTTTTCTACCCGTGTCCTCTACTTTATTATCGCTCTTTTATCCTTTTCCTGTTTTTCGCATTCGTTCGTTTGCGACAAAATATTACTTTCTCATTCAAACTTTCGCCTGTTTCTTTTCTCATTTAGAAACGCATTTTATTGCGTAAGATGTTAGTCCCTGGATGTGAACGAAATAGTGTGAGAATTCATCTAGTCAGACACAGAGAGCAGACATTTGTCTACATTTTTCATCTGACACGAGTTTTTCTTCGGTTAGTTTCTCGGCGTGAGGTGTGGAAGACGCCAATCTGCATAGCTCAGAAATGAGACATGTCGTAGTAGGTGTGAAGACGCACTTTTGGCAGTTATGGCCAGCGTCTAAGTTAATGGGAAGTGTTAAGAGAGAGAGGGAGAGAGAGAGAGAGAGAGAGAGAGAGAGACCGGCGCTATTTCGGGTTTTCGTAATAGCGTGGGATCCTTTGTCTGTTTCATATATCTACCCGAGTAGCTTAGACTATGCATTCAGTTCTCCAAATTTTGCAGTAGACAGGTTGCTCGTGCTAAGGAAATAAGCTTGCATAGCGAAGTTCTTAGTTTGACTCGACATTTTGCCGAGCTTCTAGACTAACTATATGAGTGAATAAATTCTAAGTTTGTGCGATCGCCTGTAGTTCTGTTTGGAGGTAAATATATTATAGATCTAGTAGTATTGAGTGATTCAGTGATAACCGCTTATTTCATTTTACTAGTTAGATTTCTGTGCAGAAGTAATTAAATTGTAAGTCTGTTATATTCTCTACCACAAGACTACCACTGGAGATTCTGTATGTGCATGTCCTAAAAATTGTTTTTTCCAGAAGTTGCTACCAAAGCTGTAAGTACGAATGCAAGCTAGTGATCACGGCTGACTGAATAGAGTGAATGCAGGACTGAGTGATTCCTTTATTGTTGTATTTTGGCACCCATTTTGCTGTCTTAAATTTCTTTATGCAAGTTTTTGTTGCTAACAATATTTTCCTTAGGATAGGTCAGAGTATCAAAGTCTGTTCATACCTTTAAAGGGAAATCTTAGACTATAGCATATGTATCCGTGACTCTTTGGGGCTATCACTTTTCTTCTAACAGGACTGTGGGATATACATCGAGGGAAAAGATCATACCTATGGGTCTATCATTCTTGTAGCAATTCATTGACTTATGATTATTTGTATATGTTTGATGTAATTTTATGTGTTGTGATGGAATTTTATTATGATAATTAAAATTCACTTGAACTTATTCCAATGTGGCGGTCAGTTCGTTCCCAATTATCATTATTTCCAATGTCATAGTTTTCACGTATGTGCGTCTAACTGTCGTCCCTTGTGTGTGTGTATGTGAGTGGTATATATATATATATATATATATATATATATATATATATATATATATATATATATAATATATATCATAATAGACTGTCCGACTCCTCTAAATCTGTTGTAGAAGATAGGCTGAAGAAGAGAAGATTCTCGATTTCAGGGACAGCCTCTATTAATTCTACCATCTCACTCGTGGAAATCTATTTCTATTATTATCTCTCACTGTGGCTATCACTTATTCTAATCTATTCAGAAGGGACCAACCCAAGTCTTAATTCCTGTATCAAAAATCTACGACACGCGTATTTGAAAATATTAAATTTAATATACACGCGTGGCCTCTTACACAGTGATGTGATATCGTTACCTAAGACTTCCGGCACACCTCTGTTTATCAGAATAATCTGCATGCCTACGCCAGACAGATGTCTGGACAGCCCGTGTGGTCTTCTTTCATCTGATCACAATACCAGCTTGTGTCAACACGATTAGCCGCTTTCCAGTGGGGTCAAATGTTTGACGGACACGTTACCACAGGTGTTCAGACGGATTAGGCGATAAAATATTATCGCTGACCGGGTCACCAAACCTAGCGAATCGTAACAACAGTCTGGGAGGGGAGTGTGAAACAATACGATACGCATTACTCCCATAGCAAATACTGCCATAGGGGAGTGGCGTGTTAGAGACTTCACCATGCTTTGTCCAGCATAGAGCAAAATAGTGAAAATAACGAATGAAAAGGCATGATTTATGCTAAATAAAAGCGATGAATGAGAAAAATGAAGAAAAAGAAAGGATACAGCCGGAAGGCTGAAGGTGTGAGAGATCACACAAAAGGACACGAACAGACGTGTCGTCACAGCCACTAGGCACGGTACTTGAAGAAGATAAAAAATGAAGCAGATTACAACATTAAATAGCAAATACAAAAAAAACTTCTACCGGGAATCGAGCGCGTAATATTTGCTTGGAAGGCAACAATTCCAACCCTAAACCACCGACGCCCTTGGTGTATGTAGTTTTTTTTTCTTCAAAATCTTCACTATCATAATGATTGCCTCCCTAACCATTGTGATGCAGATATGCCAAGAAATTATTAGAGAAGATGTGCTAATAAAAATCATGGCTGTAACAGCGTGCCAAGATTAGTAGTGCCAAGGAGCTACAAGAAATAATTAGTCGTGCTAGGGACAGAAAGGTTTCACTCTAAACAGCTAGAAAACAAACTATGGCTGTCTCTAAGAGAATAAATTATAAAATTAAATTATAATATCTGTAAACAAGTAAACAAATTTAAATATTTGCGCATATTTTAAAATGAGAAGGATGAAACAGGAATAAATATAGGAATTACAAAACAAAAACGAAACAAAAAAATAAAATAAAACAACCTAACAAAAAAATATTAATAAATAAATAAAAGACAGAACTCAAATGCAGCCCAACCAATGAAACCTGGCTAAATCATAGGTGCATGAACATTGAGTTTAGAACGTACATAATGACATAAACAATTCAAGTCTAACAAACGATTTCCAGAACTATTATATGCGAAAACTTTTGTCAAGTTAGTCGTATGAGCTACTTTACCAAAATAAAGTTTAAAAATTGTCATAAAAAGAGTCGAATAAAAGAAAAACACAGAAACTGCAGACGAAAGATAAGGCTTTATCGATAACAAAGGGAGAGGGATAAACATAAAAATATAATATAATTAATAGATGATGTTCTATAAGCGAAATACAGACTAATACACACTCGTGATTTATAGAGTACACCAAGGCGTTTGAGCAATATCACGTACTAACAACGTAAAACAACTGATACAAAAATTGGTAATAAATAGGACATTTCCAGCAGAAAAACAGGCAGTCGGCAAGGATCTATATTGTCACTAGATATAATCTCACTGTTCAGTGAAAACATAACGAGAGACAAGAGTACACGTATAGATATATTAGCTGGCAGATCACTATGTGAAATGTCGCTGGTTTGGTCTTAAAGGTCACAAGTCAGAAAGGAATGACATGTTTATAGTGACGCGTCTTGTTACCGGGATGGCAAGGGTTTTGGTCTCTGAGCAGACAAAGAAAGGATAGGATTACTGTTTGATCAGGCATGACATAGGATGAGAGAAATGTGGAGATTGTTTTGATCTGGTAACTTCGTCATGTAATACATAATAATAGCCCGTTCAGTCATAACTGACTATGCATGTAATACAAACTGGTACATTCAACCATCTCTGCAAGAGTACATGAAGTGCTTGAGACAATCCTCATTGCAGTAATTTCCATTTACTTCTAGGAGAATGAAAGAAAAAAGAACAATGAAAGTGACAAAGTCTTAAGTAAAGATTTAAAAATCAGATATAGTGGTCATTTCAAAGAAGACCAATTGTCCACAACATACCTGCAAATCAAATTAGACAGTATTAAAACACGTCCATAGACTTAAATATCTGAGCATATTTATAACTTTCGATAGAAGGAGCAACCCAGAAGTAAAGAACAGAATAACGCAAGCAACAGTAACATTACAGAATATGCATAAACGTTCATGCGCCACAAATTTGCCAATAGATATAGGAAACATCAGAAAGAACAGAAGATGTGCAGATCAGATATTTGCCCTCAGGAGCATTATAGAGCAGTGCTCAGAATGGCAGAGACAGCTGTACATTAACTTTGTTGATTTTGAAAAGGCTTTCGACAGCATACACAGGGACAGCCTATGGAAAACTCTGAGGGCTTATGGAATTCCCAGCCGCATTGTTTCCATTATAAAAAGCCTCTATTCTAACTTTACGTGCAGTGTTGGATCGAGTAATGTAACTTTCGAAGTGAAAACAGGAGTACGACAGGGATGCCCCTTATCAACAACATTATTTTTGACAGTCATAGATTGGGTGATGCGCCAGACAACAGAGGGCAGTCCAAGAGGAATTAGATGGACAACGTTTTCTACACTGGAAGATTTGGAATATGCAGATGACATTGCATTACTCGCGCATTCACACCAACACATTCAAGACAAAACCGATAGACTGAATAAGTATGGCCAGCAGGTTGGCCTGAACATCAATTTGAAGAAGACAGAGGTCATGACACTAAATGTGGGCAATCCTGAGCCAATAACAGTAAGGAACCAGAAGTTAGAACAGACAGACACATTTACTTACCTAGGAAGCATAGTAACACCTGACGGCGGAACAAGCAAGGACATTAACAACAGAATGAATAAAGCGAAAACAGCCTTTGCTGTTCTCAACAACATTTGGAAGTCTTCCCAGTACAGCACAAACACCAAATTAAGACTGTATGAGAGCTGTGTACGTTCTGTGCTTCTCTATGGTGCGGAATGTTGGAGAGTAACAGAGAAGGAAATGTCGAAACTGTCCTCCTTCCACACAATCTGCCTAAGGAAAATTCTCCGAATCTTTTGGCCAAACCCCATCAGCAACCAAGAACTACTTATTCGGAGTAACCAGGAGGACATGCACACCATCATAGCTGGCAGACGCTGGAGTTGGGTTGGCCATGTCCTCAGAAGGGACCCTGATACCATCACAAGAACAGCTATGCTATGGACCCCCGAGGGAAAGCGAAAGAGAGGCCGACCAAAAACAACTTGGCGGAGAACTGTGGAAGCTGAGATGCAAAAAATGAACCACAGTTGGGGCACTGTACGAAGGATGGCCGCCGACCGAGCAAAGTGGAATCAATTTGTTGCTGCCCTACAAGACGCCACCAGGCGTGATGGCTACTGACTGCTTTGACGGTTGGCGGTTATGGATCAAAGAAGAAGAAGATAGGAAACAGAGTTCCTTATTGTCACATACAGGCGATACCACGCGTGTCATCAGTGGCCAGTAAACAGAGTTACAAGACAATTAGATAAGGCCATATAAATGTGAGGAACGTTACGATACAATAGACAGTTAACATGTCAAGGTAAAATGTCATGAGAGAAGCTAATGTAAATGTGTACACAAAACAACATCACAGAAGGAAAGTTAACAGACAAAAAAAGAGAAAGGTCCATCCTCAATGCATCGTGACTGGGTTTTAAAGAAAAACTACAAAAATGAAGTGACACAAAAAAACCAACAGCAACAAAAATCCATGGAAGGAATGATTACAGATACAAGAGACTGAATAATATGACAACGCTACATGAAATAAAATAAGCAGCTGCAGAGCTGAGACAGTGCCAATGGTGAATATTTTGGAGATGAGAACTGAAGACAGACATAAATGACATGAAGAAGACATGAAGAAGACCTTGAGCTGATGCATGGCAACGGAAAATTTGGCGTAGGTTTGTTGAAGGCGGAGCCGCGGTAGCACAATGAGATGGGATTTAGTAGACCGCAAACGGCCCCGGGGTCGACCCAGCTTCGTGTAATGGGTACCAGAGTAACTTTGGGAAGGTCCCAATGGGCGTCTCACGGGATCCTTTGTTGCAGGCCTATGTTGTTCACATGTAGAAAATCATGCCACATCAACACGACGTAATCTGGCACGTCATCATGCAGTCTGCTGATGCATGCAGACGATAGCCACATTATTCCATATAATCCGCTCATCATCAAAATCTCTATTACTCCAACTTTTTCATCCACGTGCGCTCAACACCAAATTTCCCCTTTAAAAAAAGTGGACGCAGCTGTCCTGTGCAAGCATTTTATTTTTTCTTTGTCCAAGCTTTAAAAAAAAAAAAAAAGAAGTTTCCAGACCAGTTTCAGAACGAGGCTGTAGCGGAAATAGCATTACATTGACGTGATTTGCAATTCCACATGCTGATTTCTCATTTCAGTGGTAGCGATGTCGGAGAGATATTCCCGGGAAACATAAATCAGATGCTAGTTTTATGAAGTTCCTGCTGTCAGAGCAAACTCTTATATTTAAATATAAGCAATCCGGAGAAAGCTTCTGGGTTGATTTTTTAATATTATTTTTTGGCTTAATTAACTTAATGTTTGATTTATCCGGGACACTGTTTATATTTAAGAAGTCAAAAATATACATAAATGATGCATGAAGATATGTGAGAGTTTGTGCTTCCGCGACACCCACTCTGTAATATATGAGGACTGGCACAAGAACACATAAGATGGCAGCAAATGCAATCAACAAATCAATTAGCAAGGTTTTTTTTATTATTCATTTTAGCTTACAGCATGATTTATATGTCTCGTGAACATCAAACAACGAGAGCTCCAATATATATGTACAAATGGTGGTTCTATCGCTTAGTTAATAAGAGCTAAAACAAGAGAGGAACATACATGATTGAAGTTTGTGCCGTGCGGCTGAGTTGTTCCGAAAATGCTTTATTCATTAATGAATCATCATATGCACAAGGGCTTTAAAACTATTCCTGCATGCATTTGGCTCTGGTGTCATCGGGCGAACGTATCGTTGTCTAGTTGAATGAGGTACCTCATGCGTTCTCGTGTACGTGTCACGTGACCGTGAAACCGAGTACCTTTTGTGTTGGCAATGTCTTGACGAGAAGACTGCTTCACCAATCTTGAATTGGAAAGTGTTGCAATAGGTCGAACTACTTTTGTTTCCACTAACACGCTGCCACTTAGTGCTACTGTAGGTTTCACCGTTTCAAGGATTTCCATTTCTAATTTTAATATTCTTATTGTTTTTGTAGTTTTTATGTTGTCAGACCACGGCCAAAGACACTCTGGAATTGCCCCGTAAACTAGTGTCTTTATGAAAAATTATGAATTTCACACGTGTAATTCTGCCATAACTCTATGCTTAATGAAGGTTATTGTTGTCCGTTGCTAGTGCCTGTTACAAATAACTTAACTTGCTGAGTACTGCAATGGGTCGTTGTCGGATTGTTACGAACAGAATTTTTTCCGAAGACATTGTATAATTATTTTCTAAAGACATTGTATAATTAACTTGTCTGAATTGTACACTTTTATTTTTTTCGGTCAAAGCTAGATAACCCTTGTTTGACTGTGATTACCATTTTCAATGATGGTTACCTTCTCTTGTGACGGGACGCGTCGGTCCATTTTTTTAAACGATGTGTGGTCATTCTCCTTATATGGTAGTATCGGTCAACTGTTTCTTGGAATGATTGAAACCAGTGTTGAGGTTTTTATTCCTGTCCATATAAGGCGCGATTTATTACAAATCTTTATCTGGAATGTCTCCTACATCGTCTCGTATTGATTCTTACTCAGGTGTATGCGTTCTGCGCATGTCCGGACGTTAGGTGTGCTTGAGAAGCTTTCCTGTCGGGGAGTCTATGAAAGTTGTGAAGCAGAGAGGACGCTTCTTGCGTCTGTGATTCTTTGATAGGGAATTAGGAGTCCTATTGTGAGCAGTTTAGCTTACAAGGTCCTTCCCTTGATGATTCAAAAACGCCTGGAGGCGTCTGTTTTGTGGTGTTGATTTCGAAGCAAGGTAATACCTCATTTATGTTTCAAATCTGTAATCTAACTTTATGTTGACAATGGTCGATCTCTGCTCACCTACGAATTACAGAAAGAGAGGTTCTTCTACTAGAAGTCACGCCCCAGGTATCTTCATACCTGAGATTAATATGTACACGGGTCATACTTAGCCCGAAGGACAGTTCTATGTTCTATGAACGTCGCTATGTTAGCGATTGCACCTACGTCGAGGTTAGACTTAGGAATGCCTGTAAAGGTCAGCTTGACCTAACCTCCTGGAACACCATCCTCGTGCGACTTATGATTAGACTCATTTAGCACATCTGATCAGTGAGAGGAGTATTGATGCACTTTTGTAATATTGGAGCCAACAGTATAATCCCCTTGGCGCCATATCATTTTTTTGAATATATGCCAGATGCATTGATGAACATAACTTATGCTGAATTTCGTGAACTGTCATGACTATGGTTTATTGTGAAATGGATGTACAGTTACCTGTCTTGTGGCGTCAGAAAATAAACGATGGAAAACGTCAATAGCAGTTTACACCTTTATATGACTTTCCATGTCATACCACATATGTTGTGAACTTTGTGAAACCACATCACCCACACTCACAGCAAGCAACAACAGACCAGACAAGACACCTCACACTTCAACCTATTATATCCCTGGTGTCTATAGGGGTGGTACTCTACTGGGCTGCTGATTATCCACGACTTCGGACTGATACCTGTAACGTCCATAGTGGCCAGATTTGTGGTCTATCATCTTTAGTGGCCAGTAGTCAGCCTAAATCCACCCTTATCATCTTGGTGGCCAATAACTGGTTCGTCTGGTACCAGCACTCACGGGGTCAACAAACCCATACAGCTAAAATCAATCAAGTTTGAACTGCACTACCTTCAAGATTCTACATCTTCATGCAATATTTTGAAAGTACCCGGCGTTGCTGCATTCAGAAGGTCAAGTGCCGTTTGAATCAATTTTGCTGCATTTAGAAGGTCAAGTGCCGAGTGAAGCGTTTTGCTGTGACAAGTTCCGAAACTTCATTCCTGAATCAGAAGCTCGTTTTCCTGCGTCATTACTGTTTATGGAAGCAAGTTCAGATGTCGATCAACGTTGGATCACCATCCTTAGAATGCTGATCATCACCTGTTCTGCACCGTGCTGACGTTTGGACATATAGAAGTTAAGTGGCCTGTTTTGTTTGTGAACTGTGCCCTTATACTCTAACTGAGCCTTCTGTATTTCTTCACATTCTTGCTGTTATATGTTACATGTTATATGTTATATGTTAATTGTTATATTTATATGTTTATATTTCAGCGGGTCGGTTGGGTAGGTGACTCTCATAGATAATACCACGTCATAGAGGTATCTATTGAGAGCGTGTCGTTAGGAACAGAGCAATTTCCTTAATTGGAAATTGTTAGCAATATTTATTGCTATTTACGTTTAGTTGTGACGACATGTGTTAGTGTTGTTTTCGTTATTTTTCTGTTCTTTAGTTTTGCTGTGATTTGTTTGTATTTTGTAGGTCTCCTCTTTCCTATTATTTAGTTTTATACACCATTTTCGTTTATACACTGTGACGTCATTTGTTGTTTACCTTTTCGCATTTGTCATCACATTCTTTGTGATATTTTTTTTTCTTTTCTCGCTGTTTATTTAGTTGACTTTTGCGAATGTTTTCGTATTGTCTTTGATCTTTGTTATTGTTTACATTGTCTTGGATCTTTGTTATTGTTTACATAGTTCTTAGTTAGCATTCACTATTGTTAAATATTTGCTTATGCACTATTAGCTGTGTAGTGCACTTATCATAACTAACTGGTGGTTTTTGCTTATGCACTATTAACTGTGTAGTGCAGTTATGATAAATAACTGATGGATATATGGTTATGCACTATTAGATGTGTAGTGCCCTTATGATTAAGAAGTGACTGGTGATATTATTATACATTTGATAATACAAGTTCTTTGTCAAAGACTTGTTTCCCACAGAGATTGGGGTAAACATTGTGATTATACAAGTACTTTATTTAAGTCTTGTTACTATTAAGGTTGAAATAAGATAATTAATTATTTCAGGTTTTGGACTCATAATATTAGACATCATGTCTACACTTGAGTACTTTATTGAGCAAGGGAAATCCCTTGGTAAGACTGGTGATAAATTTGAAGAATATGCGACTACTCAATATGATAAAGCATTAAAGGTGGAAGAGAAAAAAATGGAAATGGAAGCTGAACAAAAGAAATTGCAGATGCAGGTGGATGAAAGGAGATTCCAAATGGAAATAGAAAAACAGAAAAGAGAAGCTGAAGCTGAGGAGAGAAGATTGGACAAAGAAGCTGAGGAAAGAAAAATTCAGCTACAATTGGATGCTGAAAATAAAAGACTTGAAAAAGAGGCTGAAAATAAAAGACTTGAAAAAGAGGCTGAAAATAAAAGACTAGAGATAGAGGCTGAAAATAAGAGACTACAGGCTGAGGCTGAAGAGAAAAAGTTACAAAGAGAGGCTGAAGAGAAAAAGTTACAAAGAGAGGCTGATGAGAGAAAAGCAAAAATGGAGCATGAAGAAAAACTCTTAGCTTTGGAGTTAGAAAAGTTGAAATTGTTGAACACTGGTAATGCTAATGATGCAAATAAGGTGTCAGATAAGTTCAATGCAAGTACTTTTAAGATTAAACTACCTGCATTCAATGCTTCCAGTGACGATATAACGTTTTATCTGGATAGATTCGAACGTGCATGTAAAACACATAACATAGATAAATCACTGTATGTTTATCAGTTATCCAATTTACTTAGAGGTGATACTTTGAGTATGTTAAGTATGGTAGATGAGCCTGACAAGAACAATTATGACGTTATCAGGGCAGTCTTGTTAAAGAAGTACCAACTTAACGAAGACGGCTATCGTCTTAAATTTAAAAATATGTTGCCAGATACTGGAGTTGAATTCTCTGAATTCATTTCAAAGATACGTCTTACTTTTTCACGATGGGTTGAGCTGTCTAAGACAGAACATACATATGAAGCACTTATGGACTTACTACTTAGAGACAAGGTTATGTCTTCTGTCAATGAATCTTTTCTTTCTTTTCTTCATGAGCGTAAGCCTAAAAACATAAAAGAAATGGAAGAATACTGTTGCCAGTATGTCACTGCGCATCCTCACGTAACCATTAGCAACTCTAAAGTAAAAGAAGGTCTGCCAGTTGCTTCGGCAGCACCTTATGGCCCAAATTTCATGCGTAAATTTCAGGGTAGCCAACAAAATTTTAATAAGAAGAGTAACCGTAATTATGCTCAGAATCATAGCAATCAATTTTAGGGTGATTCTTCTTCGCAGAACTGGAGACAAGCTGATACTCCACGGTATACTACTCCCAATAATTTTAGACATTTTCGCAAAGGTAGTCAGTATAGAGGAAACTATTTTTCGCGGAGACCTCAAAACCAATATAATAGAGGTTCTCAACAGTATATAAATGGTAATGACAGTTATGGAAACTGGAATTCAAACCAGGATAACAATTACAGTAGGGAGTTTAACGATAATTGCAGAGGCAATAATGGTCGCGGTAGATCGCAACATAAAAGAAAGAGATATCAACAGGCCAACTCTGTACAGCAAGAGTCTCAGGGAGCATGTAAACAAGGTGATGATGATAAAAACTCTAGTGCTATCACATGTTCTACCTTTGACTTTAGTAGGGCAACTAAATGTCCCCAATGCAGTACTTTGTTCGAACCGACTACCGTAACTACTTTAAGCTGTGTTCATCCTCTTCCCGCTCTTCCTGCTGCTGTTGCGCATGACGGGAGAGGTTCTCTTATACTACATAAGGGTCTTGTAAATAGTAATCCAGTCGCAGTTCTGTTTGATTCTGGATGTATTACTATTGGTGTTAGGCAATCTCTTGTAAATCCATCCTGTGCTACATGAAAGGTCATCATATGTGTCACATTTGGTGGCACTTTGGAAAAGTATCCTACTGCCATAATACATATTGCTACTCCCTTCTTTACGGGAGATGTCCACGCGTGTCTTCTACCTAACCCTATTCGGACCTTATTATCGGTCGTATTCACGGAGTTAGAGAATGTACCCCACAGCAGATAGCTGCTTGGGAAGATCAAAATATGCATGCTACCAATGCAGTGGTCACAAGAGCACAAGCTCTAGAGACACCCCAAACTTCATTGACTAGTAATAATGAAGTAAATAGCCAAGGTAGTCACTGCATTATTTCATGTGACTCATTCATAAAATTGCAAGAAGAAGATCCTTCTTTACAAAAATTCTTCATTCTAGCAAAAAAAGGTGATTCGAATCAAAATACAAATAGAAAGTCTTGGATTTCTATGAAGAACGGCGTACTTGTGCATATGGTACAAGACTCGACTACATCTACACATTCTCAAATTCTTGTGCCTAAGAGTATGAGATTGCAAATATTGCAACATGCTCATGACTCACAATGTGCTGGACATATGGGTTTTTCCCTTACAAAGTCGAGGGTTCTTGCGGCTTTCTTTTGGCCATTTGTGAGCAAAGACATACGTATGTACTGTCGATCTTGCAAAGTATGTCAGGAGGTCAAATCTAAAGGACCACGACATGCTGCGCCTATCCAGGCTGCTGACATTCCTATTCGGCCGTTTCAGAAAATGGCAATAGATATTATCGGTCCTTTTAGGATCAAGTCGGCCAGAGGACATCAGTTTATCCTTACATGTGTCGATATGTGCACACGTTGGCCAGAGGCTATACCTCTTAAGAGCATCTCCACTGCCGATATCGCAGACGCTCTTTGGCTGATATTTTCTCGCTTGGGATTCCCCAGAGAAATATTGTCAGACCATGGCACGCAACTTATATCCGACACTATGTCACAGGTAATGTCTATCTTACATATTAAAAGGTCTCTCAGCAGTATCTATCACCCAATGTCTAATGGGTTAGTTGAGCGTTTGAATAGAACACTCAAGACTTTACTTGGGAAGATAACTGAGGATCATCCTCAGGATTGGGACAGGGTTTTACCCGCGGCTCTCTTTGCTTATAGAGAGGTCCCAAATGAACACACAGGATTTTCTCCTTTTGAACTTGTCTTTGGCGCGCGACCGCGCGGCCCTGTGTCTTTACTTCACGATCTTATCACTGCCGATAATATTAGCGATGACACTCAGTCGTCTTATGAGTATGTCATTGCTCTTAGGCAAAAGATCATCAAGGCATGCAAACTAGCAACTTCTTCATCCGAATTTGCTAAAGAAAAGGCAAGGCTATTTGCAAATAAGAACAGATGTCTACGACAACTTTGTCCAGGTGACAAAGCACTCGTCCTACTTCCTTCGAGGGAGAACAGACTTCTTATTGCATGGAAAGGTCCGTATGCAATAGTCTCTAAAATTTCCGACGTCGACTATGTTGTCGATATTGATGGAAAGCATAAAACTTTCCACATAAATATGCTCTCGGAATTTCATGAACGACCTGACTATTTGCAGCCTATTTTCCAGGCGACGGACGATTCTCCGGTACCTCATGGTCATTACTCATCCCTGTCAGTTATACAGGATGAGGAAACTACTTTTTCTGATGTCAATTTTCCACTTCCTGTGATCCCACTTCATTCTACGGAATCTTGGAAAAACGTTACCGTTTCTCCTAATCTTTCCACTGAGGAACATCGACAAGTCTATTCGATGTTGCAAACATTTCAGGATGTCCTTACAGACATCCCGGGACACACACATGTCATCGAACATGACATAGTACTTACTGACCATAATCCTTTCAGAGTCAGACCCTATCCAATACCTATCCATTTTCAGTCACAAGTCGAGAAAGAATTGGATGAGATGATACGATTAGAAATAATCGAACCATCCACTTCAGCATACTCTTCGTCTATGGTTATTGTTCGAAAGAAAGACAATAACATTCGCATTTGCGTCGATTATCGCAAATTGAACCAAGTTACGAAGTTTGATGCTGAACCTATGCCTTCACTAGAAGAGCTACAAAACAAACTTTCTAATTCTAGATTCTTTACCAAACTAGACTTGTCTAAAGGTTATTGGCAAGTTCCTTTAACTGAACGTGCCAAACCTCTTACCGCTTTTTCTACACCTAGGGGTTTATTTCAATGGAATTTCATGCCTTTTGGCCTTATGAACGCCCCTGCTACATTCGTACGCATGATGCGTCGAATTCTTTCATATCGTACTGATGTCATAGCATACTTAGACGATATCTGTCTGTTCAGTGATTCCTGGGAAGATCATTATCTGGGTTTATACGAATTGCTGTCTACTCTTCGCGAGTATAATTTAACTGCAAAACCCTCTAAAGCCTTTATAGGATTTAGCGAGATTTCTTTCCTGGGTCATCGTGTTGGTCATGGTCTTTTAAAGACAGAGGACCACAATGTTTCAAAAATACTAAACATTTCTGTCCCTAAGACGAAGAAACAAGTACGGAGTCTCTTAGGTTTGATACAATTTTACGGACGATTCATTCCGAATCTGTCTTCCATTATGGCACCGCTTTCTACTTTACTGAAGAAAGGATCGCCTAATCTGATCCGCTGGTCTCAAGAATGTCAATCCTCATTGGACCAGATTAAAACTCTATTTTCATCTCCACCTATCCTTAGGTTACCTACTATTGAGAAGACTTTTGTTCTTCGAAGTGACGCCTCGTCTAATGGGATTGGGGCAGCACTTATGCAGGAGTATTCTGATACTCTGCATCCGGTGATGTATATCTCTAGGAAATTAAATGCTGCAGAAAGGAATTACTCGGTTTTAGACCGTGAATTATTGGCTATGGTATGGTCAATTCTCAAGTTGCAAAGATTCCTTCTAGGCGCACATTTCATTGTGGAAACCGACCAGAAAGCTCTTACTGCTATTCAGAGCAAAAACTTGAAGAGCTCGAGGTCCACTCGATATGCCATAGCTCTTCAACCATTTCATTTTACGGTGCGAGCTATCCGTGGTTCGGATAATGTGATGGCAGACATTCTGTCCAGATGCCCACACGATTCCACTTAATTCTTCTGTCATATATATTTCCTGATATACAGTCCACTACTACAATGACATATCAGCACATATGTTCTCACTTTTAGTGAATGTATAACATTGTACCATATAATTTCCTTTTTCTGTTACCGATTTGATCATAACGGAAGAAGGCTTAGTTAGCAATATATGGGCCAAAAGTGCACATGGCCACAATTTATATATTGTATTTTGATTAATGTATTAAGAAATTTAGCATATACCATAAAGATTTGTGTTATTGATATTTTCGCAGCACATCATTGACGTCTGCGAGAGTATGGACATTATGTCAACCGTGAAGTATGTCAAGTTCTTACCTACTGTGGAACGATTATATCCATGTCTACGAGGAACAGCTGATTTATTAGTATTGATTAGTAATGCATTGTATAATGTATTTTTGGTTTAAAATGTGTAGTTCATTACACTTCATTGTTTAATACTATGATAATATATTTAATTTCATAGATTTGTATGAGTATGATTTGGCTTGCATTATGATGTTGCCATCACTGTGGCGTATGTTGGTGGCACCTCCCTGGAATATACGTGTACACTTAGGGAAATATTTTCTCTAAGGATCTGAGATATAATCTCAGTTTCGCTCCATGCGTCGAGCTAGCCTCATATTAGGCATTATATCCGCGCATCATACGTGCGTTAGGAGCCTGTTTTTTCTGGCTCTAGGATTTTTAAAAAAATGTTTCATTTTTTTCCCGGGGGGTGCGGTAATCTGTTACGCACAGAATTTTTTCCGAAGACATTGTATAATTATTTTCTAAAGACATTGTATAATTAACTTGTCTGAATTGTACACTTTTATTTTTTTCGGTCAAAGCTAGATAACCCTTGTTTGACTGTGATTACCATTTTCAATGATGGTTACCTTCTCTTGTGACGGGACGCGTCGGTCCATTTTTTTTAACGATGTGTGGTCATTCTCCTTATATGGTAGTATCGGTCAACTGTTTCTTGGAATGATTGAAACCAGTGTTGAGGTTTTTATTCCTGTCCATATAAGGCGCGATTTATTACAAATCTTTATCTGGAATGTCTCCTACATCGTCTCGTATTGATTCTTACTCAGGTGTATGCGTTCTGCGCATGTCCGGACGTTAGGTGTGCTTGAGAAGCTTTCCTGTCGGGGAGTCTATGAAAGTTGTGAAGCAGAGAGGACGCTTCTTGCGTCTGTGATTCTTTGATAGGGAATTAGGAGTCCTATTGTGAGCTAGTTTAGCTTACAAGGTCCTTCCCTTGATGATTCAAAAACGCCTGGAGGCGTGTGTTTTGTGGTGTTGATTTCGAAGCAAGGTAATACCTCATTTATGTTTCAAATCTGTAATCTAACTTTATGTTGACAATGGTCGATCTCTGCTCACCTACGAATTACAGAAAGAGAGGTTCTTCTACTAGAAGTCACGCCCCAGGTATCTTCATACCTGAGATTAATATGTACACGGGTCATACTTAGCCCGAAGGACAGTTCTATGTTCTATGAACGTCGCTATGTTAGCGATTGCACCTACGTCGAGGTTAGACTTAGGAATGCCTGTAAAGGTCAGCTTGACCTAACCTCCTGGAACACCATCCTCGTGCGACTTATGATTAGACTCATTTAGCACATCTGATCAGTGAGAGGAGTATTGATGCACTTTTGTAATATTGGAGCCAACAGTATAATCCCCTTGGCGCCATATCATTTTTTGAATATATGCCAGATGCATTGATGAACATAACTTATGCTGAATTTCGTGAACTGTCATGACTATGGTTTATTGTGAAATGGATGTACAGTTACCTGTCTTGTGGCGTCAAAAAATAAACGATGGAAAACGTCAATAGCAGTTTACACCTTTATATGACTTTCCATGTCATACCACATATGTTGTGAACTTTGTGAAACCACATCACCCACACTCACAGCAAGCAACAACAGACCAGACAAGACACCTCACACTTCAACCTATTATATCCCTGGTGTCTATAGGGGTGGTACTCTACTGGGCTGCTGATTAACCACGACTTCGGACTGATACCTGTAACGTCCATAGTGGCCAGATTTGTGGTCTATCATCTTTAGTGGCCAGTAGTCAGCCTAAATCCACCCTTATCACGGATCTTTTGTGATGATGACTCTTCTCTAGAGGTGTCAAGATAAACTTCACTCCTAATGTCAAGGTGGGTGTGTTCACAACGTGTCCGCTGTAGGTAGTTCGTGGCGAACCCAGTTTCTTGAATCACAAGATAGTGGCGAAGATTCTTACTTCAGACTGGTCTGCTCTAAGAACCGTCTTGTAGCTTCGAACCACGAACTTTAGGAAAAATAAAAGAACAAATGCCTCTGCTAAGTACATTTGTGGGCTGAAGATTAACAGGCGCATTGTCTCGCTGTACACCCACCAATGTTAGCCTCTCTGGATAATTATTCTCCCTGAGTATACACAGTATTACTCAGGGAATATGATTAGAAATCACTGTTATTCTTCTGGTTACTTTAGTGGAGAAAATGTGTCTGGACAGCACGAGGGCAATGGCTAGCCTGAATTACAATAACAAGGTACATATATCTCACAAAAGGATACTATACACTTCAGGCACATGTGATGTAATCATAACTTCTCACTGCTCCATTCGGAGTCTGGGGTCGTTACTGCTTTCGCTTTCCTGAGCGAACTAGCATAAAACAAACACCAGTGCTTGTTGTAGTGCTTTATGAACATATTATTTTCATATGTTGAGGTTGCCAGCCTCCTATGCTTTGTATAATCACTTAACAAGTACAGACATACCACAATTCCCATGGTAAAATAAATGTTTACAACTTACCCCAAATTACTTGGGAACACAATCTCAAGGCACAGTAGAATGGACACAGTAACTTTGTTTAGATGCTTCGAACACTTGGTCTGGGAAATTTTAGTATTCCTCTTATGACGGGTGCTCTGATTCCTTAAGTTTCCAGTCTTGGTATTTAAAATTGTGTGTTCTCTTTTAAGTTATAAAGACCCCCAAATACTTTGATTTGTCACTTATAATTCTGGAATACTAGTCCGATGTATCCCTGGCTCCTGGGAGTTGCTAATTTGACATAGCGATGCAGTCTGATTTGTGTCTCCGATTTCGCTAGATTGTATTTCCATTTCTCAGTTTAAGTCCAAGATTGGTATTTTATACCACCTTGCTAATGAAAGCCAAAGTCTATTCCGGCTCTCAAATTAAACCAATGGTAGGCTCTTTAGGACCATGTGGGTCGGGATGACAAATCATTACTATCCCCAGCGTGTTTTAAAATATCAATATTAAAATTTAAACTCATGACCTCTTTCAAAAATGGCAGGAATACTTCCGATTGTATTTGTACAAACTCACAATCACATTGGGGAACTTATTTCCTGGCTAATGCCTTTCGCCCATATTGTCTCCTCTTACAGGTTATCTGTAATATTGACACAGATATGGTCCAGCGGAAGCGATTACATATATCACCTGTGTTTACGCGTGCATTAAAGGTGGCTAGACGACTTACTTGATACAATTATTATCAGGTGACCTGTCTAATTAGCCTGGTATTACTACGATTCACCTGGCGAAACGTAAACAAGTCTAGCGAGTGGTCAGAGCAAAAAAATGTAGTGCATAAAATATGCCAAATAATAGGACGATGAGTGAGGAAAAACTACCTGACTTATTATGTGCCATACCTACGAGTACATCTTGTTCACCAGTTCTCTTCTCTATTGCTGGGAACTATATCTATTTTTTTCTATCTAATTTCCTTCTCGCCACACATGTCTATTTCCTCCAGAATACATTATTTTATAGTTTCAGTACGTATTTCACCTGTTCCAGTATATCCTATTTCACATAGTTCTAATACATTTACATTCATTCTTTCCATTTCAACCTTAATGTTATCTAATTTTCCATGCTGCATTAGTGTCCTGACATTTTAAGTTCTTATCATTAAGTTATCCTTAATTATAATTTTGCTGACAGTAGCTTGATGACGGTCGGGTATCACCTGTAGCACATATGTTCCCTACCACACGAGGTGGTTCATCTGGACACCCCCCCCCCCTTTTTCAACGTCGTTGTCTTTTACAAGAAAGTTGTCTTGATTCATGATTGTACAACGGATAATACGACGGTAGTTTCCCGTTGCTTTCCGTCGCTTTGTCTCCGATAGCCTTTGATTAACAAATCTAATCCACAAGGCAGTGGGGAGGGGAGACGTTAAAGCGCCTCCATTTCGCTGGAGAATTATATCCCACTATCATCATCCTTTCCATCCTTATTATAATGTCAACGTGCGACACATACTAATACCGCAGAGGACGCACACTAATAAACAGATAGAGTGAAATTTGGTCAGAATGCTTGTACACGCAAATAACATAAAGAATGACATTTAGGTATTTATTCAGAATGCTTGCGCATACTAATAACTTAGAAAATGGTATTCTAACATTTGGTCGGAATAATAACACACAGAATAACATGTAAACATTTGGTTAAAACGCATGAACTCACTAATAACATAAAGAATAGCATTTTAACATGTGATCAGAATGCTTGTATACACTAACAGTGATGAAAATAACACACAGACACCGTCGGAACGCTTGTGCACACTAATAACGTAAGGAATAATATTTAAACACTTGGTTCGAGTGCTTGTGCACACAGAGAGAGAGAGAGAGAGAGAGAGAGAGAGAGAGAGAGAGAGTCGTGATTTAGTCTGTCTCACAACACGGTTTTCTGTATACTTAGGAGTAAATCTGACCTTACCGCACGCCATATGTTGAGAACTCTCTGATACACTAGCCAATGGAAACGCGTCCTTCTTCGTGTGTGTAATGAAACATATTATGCTTAACATGGAGGCCCATTTTGTGCAACCGATAGTAGGATGCCATTTAATTTCATAAGAAATAAAGAAGTATCACCGGGAAGGGTTATATAATTCAACAACGGGAATGTTACATTAGAGGTAGGGTGTAAAAACTTTCTCGAATAGTATTTTAGTAAGATAGAAATATTGAGTGAAATGGCTTCGTTACATCATGGTTAGTCCCAATTTAGCTAGTTAAAGCATGCATATATTAAAATGCAGTTTGCAAACTAACCAATTAGTAGATAGATCAATACAGAATAATGCACAGTATAATTCAAGCTTTAGATGACCAAAATCGCCCCATAAATGAGAAAGATACTTGAGATAATAATTTTTACTAATTGAACAGAGAGCAAAATTATGCCTCATTTTGAGATTTTTAACATCCCGTTTGCCCCATGCCATCCGATACTGAGGATGTGCTAGTATATAAGACCTTGCCCTTGGCTAAATTGAGGTCACAAAATTAAAAAAACCACAGCTGAACAGAAGAAGCAGTAAAAGTGTAAACGTCTTGTACCTTTGCCTTCCGCATCTGTAGAGCAGACATTAAATGCCGATTAACAGCTTGTGTGTTTTGCCTGAGGGTAAGAATGAATATATATATATATATATATATATATATATATATATATATATATATATATATATATATATATATATATATATATATATATATATATATATATATATGTGTGTGTGTGTTTTTTTTATTTTTATTTTTCCTGTGATTAATCCACTTGTGCGTTAGGAAGTGTGTAGAATGTGTTAAGAAACTTACAGGTCGAGTGTGCTGCAGGCTGAAATACAAGCATGTGTAATCTTTTAGCGGCAAAAGCCAGTCTTGTGAAATGTATAGAATAATTGAGAATGATGACCAAAGTACGTCTGTAAGTTTGACAAAGTATTTGAAGGAGTATTTCTTAAAGGAACGATACACTTATCCGGAACATAAGGAAAGATGACAGGAATTGTTGTAATGAATCGATCAAGGTACTACTTAGTATTTTATACTAGACCAAATCATTGTATGGAGGCAGATCATGGACAAAGGGATCTAACTTAGGATTTATATCACAGTGAACTGGCTGTGAGTGGTAGTGAGGTAAATTGTCCTGTGCATATGTTAGCACAATGTCTGACACTGTTTGTTATGTCCATTGTATGTGAGGACAGAATAGTGCTGGACCATACAGGGGTTGTGATTATTTGTATTCCAGGTTTTATCCTGCAAACTACCAGAAGTATAGGAATCATCTATCTCTGTTGGACTCTGAGGCGCAAGTGCTCTTGAAGTCATTGGAGCCAGATTCCCAGTTTCCACTGCCTGGCAATTCACAGACGTGTTAGTCCATGGCGGGAGTGTGATTGATTTCTACAATACAAGTTAAGTGGCAACACAAAGCCACTGGTCAGCCTATTCATCATATACCACTAAAAAATAAAATATAAAGTAATAAAAACACAGTAAAGGATGATTACTTATGGACAGAATGTATCTATTACTACCTTCACAGTTCAAAATTAGTGACAAACCATATTGAATTATAATATTAATCGGTGTAGAAAAATAGAAACTTAAGTACACGATTCTGTTTGATAATTAAAGTTTCTATGTTTATTTATTTTATGTTGTAAATACATTTGAGTTTCTTTTAACTTACCTAACCGAAAAGAGAAACGGTATAGGTTAAATAAATTGTAAATATGTACCATCAGACTTGCTGAAATTATTTAAATTGACTTCCAAGTTTTGTTGATACATATTATTATATAAATAGACCATAATTAGTAACCCTAGCATAATTAGCCATAATAAATAATAAGAATAAGAATATCAAGGGAGGATTCTTGAGAGGGAGCCCATAGACATTCAGGAACATATACTATCATCATACCTGGAGGTTTATACAGCTGGATCCTACCTTTAATGTCGATACATCCTTATTCTTTTCAGAAAAGGGGGTATTTCTTGTAAGACCAGTCTCTTATCTGGCACTATCCTGGTATCAACTGATACATCTTTTTTGTCCAGGATACCTTATACTTTACATAGCAACAACCCTCTCGCGACAGAGAGAGAAAGAGAGAGAGAGAGAGAGAGAGAGAGAGAGAGAGAGAGAGGAGAGAGAGACCTTTGGTCGGAATGTTTGTTTACACTAAAACATAATGACATTTGAAAATGTGGTCTCAACGAATGTCCGTGTGGGCCGAAATCCAGACCCCTAAAAACATTCTCCAAAACTGCCCAGCCCAAGATGACCTACGACGTCAGACCTGGCCAGAAGGCGCTGAGCTCAGACATCAGCTACGGACCTGGAAAAGACTGGACTTCGTCCTGATTTAGTATGACTACAATTTGTACGCAGAAGAAAATCGGAACGCTTGTATACACTAGTAACATAGAGAGGGACAATTAGACACTTGATCGAAATGCTTGTATACAGCAAAACATAAATAATGGCACTTAAACATTTGGTCTGAATGCATGTATTCACTAATAAAATAGAGCGTTACATTTAAATATTTGGTCGGAATGTTTGTGTAATAAAACATAATTAATGACATTTATACATTTGGTAGGAATGCTTGTGCACACTAATGTGATAGGGCCGGAAAGACACCCGGCTTACCCCTTCACGGGAAGACACCCCAGCTTCCCCCTTCATTGTGAGTGGCACATTTATCGCCCATATTTTCGATGTGCGCGAAGCAGGCTGGGATGTAAAAAGTCTTCAAGATTGATGAAAAGGCCATAATAATGCCTAAAATTAAGGTGTGGTGTAGAATTGTGTTTTTGCTCTAGAAATAGTTGTGTATATTTGTGTTTTCGGGCCTTCTAAAGCAATAATCGCGAGCGTTGTTTATGCGGCTAAATGAATACGCCTAGCGCGCAGTAAGTTGAGTGATTCGCCAAGGGTCTATATAAAGCGTGTGAGAGCCAGCAGCGATCTTTCCTAGTATCAGCCCAGACGAGAGAACAAACAAGACGAGGTGACCGGTGTAGGTAGCAGATCACATATCTCCCTCCTGATTTTGTTGTCGTCCCGACAACCGCTTCAGTTGTAACCTCTTAGATCGTCTCGGGGCAGGACCCTCTATCGGCTGCAGGGCATACCAGCCTGGTTCGGGCATTAGACCATGCACGTCCTCCCCAGGGTCTGTCTCATCTGGCGAAGCTGGTGCCTCAGGTAGGCCTAGTGTAGCATCTACCAGATTCGGAGAATCATCTTTGTCCTCACTTCGTCTCAGTTCGTGCGCCGCAACCCTCATCTTCAGATCTTCGTTGCCTGCTGGCGTTATCACATAAGGACACCGCTTGCTTCTGGAATTGATGATACAATGAATGCATCGTTGGACCACACGTCTTGTATTTTGGCCCTGTCAGTGTAGTGCACTCTTTTCCGCACTCTTTCACCCACTCGCAATGGTGTGGGACCTGGAAGCTGATTACTTCTCTCCCTCCTGTCAGCGGCCATTTTCTGCATTCTCTCTGCAGCTTTTTGGTGTGCTATGTGCAACCTCTCTAGGTGACCTTGCAGCCACTCATCAGTTGTCTCCGGCTCTTCATCTGGGCGCGTGCCTATCATGAAGTCTAGAGGAAGCTTTGGTTCTCTGCCGAAGAGGAGGTAGTATGGTGAGTACCCTGTCGAAGAATGGGGGGGGGTGGAGTTGTAGACCATAACCACCTCCGCTAGATGCTCAGACCACCTTCGCTTCTGATCGGCTGTCATGGGTCTCAGCAAATCGTGCAACGTCTTGTTGAAGCGCTCGCACTGCCCGTTGCCTTTAGGATTGTAAGCTGTAGTGTGGCTCTTGTGGACTCCATATACCTTGCACAGCTCTGCGACTATCGCTGACTCGAAGTTCCGGCCCTGATCAGAGTGTATCCTCTGAGGAGCTCCGAGATACTGGAACCACTTTTCCACCAGGGCCTTGGTGACTGTTGTTGCTCTTTGGTCTCTTGTTGGTATAGCAATGGTGTACTTGCTGAACACATCTGTCAGCACTAATACATTCTCAAACCCTTTGGAATCCCGCTCCAGCAGTGTGAAATCCATCGCTACCACCTCAAGTGGTCTGGAGGCAATCAAGTTTCCCGATGGCCCATGAAACTTCAGTTGAGGTGCCTTGGCAACGTTACATCGGTTGCATCTGCGACAAAAGACGTCAACATCAGCTGTGATGCCTACCCAGAAGCACCTACTTCTCAGCAACTGCAGCATGCGCTCTCTTCCCTCATGGCCCACCCTGTGAGCAGAGTCTAGTATCCGTGGTTTAATGGACTCAGGTATTACCAGTTGTCTCATGCTGGATCCATCTGATCCCTTCACTGTCCGGTATAACAACCCATCTGTCACTTCGAGCCAGTTACCCTGATTAAGTAGTTTCCTTGCAGCCAAGGGGATCTTTCGAGCATTTTTTCCTGCAGGTCTGGTGCCATCCTTTACCATCTTCCTAACCATCGCTACCACATCATCAGCTCCCTGGAGATTTATCAATTCCTCACGCGAATAGGTGGGAAATGCTTGAGTGGTTGCTGGTGCTGTGGTTGATTCGGCCGGTACCCTTTCACTGATATCTTTCTGGCTTGTTGCTGCCATCAACCCTATCTCATATGGTATCTGGGTAAACTCTCTGATAACCTCAGCTGTTATGCCACTTATTGCAACATCTGCGTCATCCTCCAGTTCTTCGCCTGCGGTTTCAATTGGAAAACGGGACAAATAATCTGCATTTCCATTGGCTCTCGCTGCCCGATGTCGGATTGTGTAGTTAAACATCGCCATCTGGGCCATCCATCTCTGCTCTATAGCTCCCAGTTTAGCTTTCTCCCAGAAGGCCAGACCCCTATTGTCTGTAAATACCTCTACTTGTGATCCTAGCAGGTAACCTCTGAACTTCTCAGTCATGGTCCACTTAAGACCTAGTAGTTCCAGCCTCATACTGCTTTTTGAGTTTCTTTCAGAGAGTCGAAGTGTGCGACTTGCATATGCCAGGACTTTCTTTGTTCCATCTTGCACTTGCGAGAGAATTGCTCCCAATCCTTCAAATGATGCATCTACCTCCAGGATAAATGGTAGCGAGAAGTTAGGAAACCCTAGTAGCGGTGTGGAGGTTAGTGCCTTTTTTAGTGTCTCAAAGGCTACAGCACACTCTTCTGTCCACAACTCTCCTATGGGTGACTTACTTCGTCTTTTAGTCTGCATGCCTTGATTGAGCGCAGCTACTAAATCATGTAGCGGTTTGGCTATCTTTGCAAAGCCCGGCACAAATCTGCGGTAGTAACTGGCCAATCCCAGGAATGACCGTAACTCAGTCTGGGAACGTGGTACAGGGGCCTCTTGAACAGCCTTGTGATGAAAAATACAGTGATACAACGTTAAAATATCTCCAATTATAAAGATAACGGGTAAGATAACATGTAGGGATAAAATTATACGTAAGATACGATGATACATTCTCGCCTATGCCAGCGGTTTCTACCGCCATTGAAACTAACTAGTTAGACATACAGACGAAACGGTTTACCCTTTTAGACGGGAGGGGAAACGGAGATAAAAAGGAAAAAATATGACTGAACACGTGTTTGAATCTAAAAAGCAAAAAGACGCAAGTTGTAGTTTAAAGAAAAAAAATCACGCCACTAGTTGACACAATGTAAGGAATTGGTAGAAAAGGGACCTTGGCTCTTATTAGAAACAGTCATATCTTGGACGCTTTTACGGTAATTGGTTGTTTTATTTGAATACAGCGGCAAACGCAGTGGACGAAGGTTCAAAAAACATCTTTCAAAAAAACTAACCTTGAGAAAAGTAGGATTTTCTTTAATAATAAAGTTATGAAAATAAAACCTAGCTAGTTTGATAGCCCATCTTGAGCAGAGAAATAATATACTTTTAATTATACAGACGGACAGATAACACGGAAGATATTGACGAAAGACTGTATTGTTCACATCAGACTAGCGAACAGTTTTTTGTGCATATTTCACTAAAGTTACGTTTTGGTGTCCTTGAGCCCTAAAAATGCAAAAATCAAACTGCAATGAACTAGAGGGGGAAAGTCGGAGGATAGAAGCTAAAAATAACTTAAAGGGGCAGGTTTGTGCAGTTTTTACGTGTAGTTGGTCCAAGAAACAAGTGTATTTTTGTGAAAAAACCAAGTAGAGACAGACGGACCAACAGACAATAATACACACTTGACTGAGATCTGACTGAAATTTGACTTTTGGTTTGAATATTTGAAAAAAAGTTAGAGGGGAAGTCCGTGATTGGACAAATGTAGTTATATTGGTGAATGGGAGACGCGCACTTGTACCATTTGTTAGAAGACTGTCCAGTAACACAGTTCTAGACTGATAGCGGTGATTTCCCGGAATTAATAAATAAAAATCAGTGGGACGCCCTAGTCTGGCCAGCAGCTCAGCTGAGTTTTGCTAGTCCTAAATAACTGTGTTCTCATTTCTGAATTGTGGTAAGGCAAAAAGCAATTATCTTGTTTATTTTAATATTTTGAGTGATTGATACTGCCATATCATGAAAAATGATTACGACAAGTAAGTGCCTGCTCTGGGTCCCCAGCCGCAGTCCAGGGCTTAGAGACAAACTAATAATATATGGAAACCTATCTAAGACTATGGAAGGAGGATCGATTATTGACATCAGTGGGAACATATCACCCACCTTATTAAATAAAAGAAGAAACTATTGAACCTATTTCGGATGCAATGCAGTCTTGGGGAACCTGTACTAATTGATAACAACTGGGTGAGATGTGTTACGTTGGTCAGAGAGATCTGACTCAATCTGTGTAGTGTTGTTTTGTGGTGTTGTGTGTAAGAGTGGCGCAGTGGATAGAGTACTGACACATGGCACAAATTTTGTTTCAGAGTTTCTGATCTGGCACTACGATTGTGCCAGATACTCTTGTAGAAGTGCAAGAGCGGGTGTCTGTGCAGCCAAACATTTTACTCCAGCTATTGAGAGGAGTGGGCCACAAGAATTCTATACTACATCATTACAGGCCAGTAAACTGCAAACCTGGCCTGCTGGAGATTCATCCATTTAATATCCCACCATAAATAACAAAATAAAGCGTGTTATAGAAACATTAACACCAGTCCATATGTTGAGGACTATAAACTTTTGTAACCATAGATTGAGCATGATGACGCCACCCCAACTAACCATCCAGTGCTAGTGTTCCCAGGACTTTGTAGATACCATTAATATTAACCATTGTAATAATATACCTATGTACAAAAGTTATATTTGATTATGCAATATATATATATGCATTTCATTGATAAATACCTATCATTTCATAAGTTCTGACCAAAAGAAAAAATTGGTTCAGGACTAATAAATTTAAAAAATTTTTAAACTTAAACTTTAACAGCCAGTGTTAGTTCAGTGTATTATAGAGTTTATTATTATTATTAGACTTATTATTTACATGTGTGTGTCAGTGTATTTTATTACCTACACATTACATTTCAGTACCCTAGACTTTTAACGTAGCTAACACTCATTATAGTAGAATAGGTCTGTTTGAGGTCGTAAAGTGGTAGCAGAAAGGCCTCCTGTAACTCCCATAAACTTTTATCTCAGGAGCCTTCACAGCTGACCTCATACAGTACACTAGGTAACATATCAACCATACAATAACATCAAAAACCACTACAAATATTGGGGTCTTGTCCGGGGATTAAGTTATTAAAGATATTAGGGTCTCATGGTCTGGGAATTAAACTAGTGGGGGCATAAGGGAATAAATTTAAAAGTGTCCCTTAAAATAAAAAGTGGAAAGTAAAAGTTGATGAATCTTCACAGCCAGTGATAATTAATTAATTAATTAATATATTACCTTGATAATTACACATTGTTGTTTACCTTGGTAATTATATATTTGAAATTACCTTAGTCATTGTTAAATTGTATGTTGAGTATGGCAGATCTAGCAAAATTTAGATCGGCTGCTGTGCTGACGGCGAAGGAGATGAATATGGAGGGACAAGGTTTAATTCAATATGTGACTTCAGAATGTGACAAGTATATTGAAAGGGAAGATAGGAGGTTAGCTGAAGAGAAGAGGTTACAAATTGAGGCTGATAAAGAACTTAAGAGGCTGCAGATTGAGGCTGACAAAGAGGCTAAGGCATTAGAGGCAGAAGAAAAACGACAGCAAAGGGAGGCAGAGGAAAAGAGATTGACTGCCAAAAGGGAGGCAGAAGAAAAGAGATTGACTACCGAAAGGGAGGCAGAAGAAAAGAGATTGACTGCCGAAAGGGAAGCAGAAGATAGAAGATTGCAAAGGGAGCACGAATTACGACTAAGGGAGCTGGAATTACAAGGCCATGCTCCTGAAAATGGTGCCAGCCCTTTTGCCTCAGATGCTACGCCTAGTCAGGGAGCCTCAATCTCAGCTATGGGGTTTCATTTAGACCATTTTAGTGAGAAAGACGATGACATCGAGGGGTACCTCAGTAGATTCAAACTATTAGCTACTACATATGGGTTAGAGAGAGAGAGAGGTGGAGTCTTAAGTTATCCCAGGGACTGAGAGGTACTTCTTATGAAGTTTTTGCTAAGATGCATAGAGACAACCAAGACAACTATGACATGCTAAAGCAGGCTTTGTTATTGAGATATGAAAAGAATGGTGAATTTTATCGTAAGAAGTTTAGAAATGCCAAACTGTTGTCTGGGGAGACATACCACCAATTCTCTGCCAGATTGGAAACCTATTTGGAGAAATGGACTGCTCTGGGGAAGACCCAAGATCTTAAAGAGATGATCATGATAGAGCAATTAAGAGAGTCCATGGCTCCAGACCTGAGAAAATTTCTCATGGAACAGGGTGCAGAGAGATTGGGGGAGGTTTTAAATGTCGCTGAGAGGTATCAGGCAGCCCAGGCAGAGGTAAGTGGCACTAAAAAGAAGCACATAGACAATTTTAAAGCTCCACAGCAATTTAGTAAATTTGATACGAGAGAACAAGGTAATAAAGGCAGGACAAACTTTGATAGGCCATGAAATGATTATCGTGATAGAAACTCACAGTTCAATGACCAAAAATATAACGAAAGAAAACCGTTTAACCAAGGAAAGAGATGGTGCAAATGGTGTAAGAAAGACAACCATAACACCGAATTTTGTAAAAGGAAACCTTCAAACATTGCTGCAATGAAGTCGGGGAAACAAAGATTAAAGGTTAATCCTAATGGACAGCAGGAACCTTATCACCCCCCAGTTTGTGAGGATGTTATTTGTAATGGGGTCACAATAAGGTGCCTATATGATACAGGTTTGGATTATGATTCAGTTGTGAAGTCTAGCCTAGTGGACCCAAGTCAGTATACCACAGAAACAGTGGAAATACAAGGGGCAACTAAGGACATACCACTCATGACACTTCCCATCGCAAGGATAACGGTGAAAACTCGCTATGTGGAAGGAGAAATCAGAGCAGCAGTGATAGATGAACCAATCTACCCTCTGATATTGGGGTGTAGATACGTCTTCTTGGGGAATCCCGAGAGACCTGTGATCATGGCGACAGTGCAGACCAGGTCACAGAAAAAGGAGGAAGAAGGTGAACCTATAAATGCTCATCCAGAAGAGATGAGGAAGGCGCAGGGTGAGGATAGGACACTCAAGCCATGTTTTAAAAAATTGCCCAAATGCCACACACCTCCAAGCAAGGGAGAGTATTTTATGAAGGACAGATTGCTATACAGGAAGACAGGAACTAGATTCACTGGTCACGGACAATTGGTTCTTCCCAAGGTATATAGGGCAAATTTAATAAGGAGCTTACATGTTGGAAAAGATGGTGACCATGAGAAAGTGGGTACCATCTGCCAAAAGGTGGCTCGAAAATACTATTGGCCCGACGTAAATGTCGACATTGAAAACTTTGTAGAAGCATGTGGCATATTTCATGAGGGAACACCCACAAAGGGAAAATATGTGCAGGACCTAGAAACGCCACGGGGCAAACTTAGGCCTGGAAGGAAAAATACTTATCATAAAGTAGGCAAAGTGAAATGGGAGCCCCCTTTTCACACCCAGTCTTCACTTGAATGTATCAACATGGCCACTATGCGACGAGTACAAAGAGTAATTTTACCTCAGAATAAGCTGACAATCCCTCGGTCAGCATTATATAAACTGGAGGAAACTAAACGAGAGCGAAGATCTCTCACAAGTAATCTAAAGTGGGCAGACAAACCCAAGAAAAAAATTGATAGCGGTCGATTTGTGAGTGATGATTCTAGGAAGAAAGGTCCTCACTATAGTGCTTCTAATGGAAAGGACCCGATGGGTGCCATGAAAAATGAATATAAAAATTTAAAAGTCCATATGTAAATTATTAAGGACCTGGACAGATGAGAAAGCAGAAGAGACTGTTACCTCATCATATCAATATGTGAACGAGCTGACCGCTCGTCTGAAAGCTGGATGGAAACTGGCAAATGATAATTTGAGACAAGCCTGGAAGAAACATGCAGCTTACTTTAATAGGAAAGCAAAGGACAGAGAATTAGCTGTGGGAGAGAAAGTGCTTCTTCTACTACCCGGCAGCCAGAATAAGTTGCAAATTGGATGGCAAGGTCCATATACGGTTATAGAGAAGGTGTCTAGAACAAACTATAAAATTGACAAAAAGGGGAAGGAGAAAGTATATCATGGAAACCTTTTAAAGAAGTATCTGGACAGACCACTCCAGGAAAGCACCCCGTTATTGACCTTGGCTATCGCAACTCAAATGCAAAAGGAACCACTCACCTCACATGAATACCCATTACATCCTTGTGAAACAGCCGCACAGGTAAAAGTCAGTAAGCACCTGACTAAAAATCAGAGGGAGAGAGTTCAACAGGTTCTGGAGGAACATACAGATGTATTAACAGATAAACCAGGACATACAAATTTGCTACAGTATGACATGAAGCTGGTAGACTCAAACCCAATCTGTATGAGAGCCTATTCTATTCCGTTCGCGAAGGAGAAGGCATTGAAAGAGGAAATATATTATTTGTTGAAAGAAGGGATTATTTCACACAGTGAATCTTCTTTTAGCTCCAGTGTAGTTTTGTTGAGGTAACCGTCTGGGGAACATAGACTGTGCATAGATTACAGGAAACTGAATGCTGTCACAGAAGGACAAGTGGATCCATTACCAGACACAAAACAGTTATTTGCCAGATTGAACAAGGCAAAATACTTTTCGAAGGTGGATCTTAGCAAAGGCTATTACCAGATTCCAGTGAAGCCTGAAGTTAGACCTTATTTAGCCTTTAGCACCTCGGAAGGAGCCCAATGGGCTGATCACCCGTTGGCTTGTCACACCGATTACGAAAACAACGGCAGATGGATCTATTTGTTGTTGCCCTAAAGACGCCGCTAGGCGTGATGGGAAACTACAACAGAGAAAATCAATCTGCTGTTGCCCTTAAGACGCCACAAGGCGTGATGGCCTCTGACTGCTTGGTCGGTCTTTGGCTAAGGACGGAAGAAGAAGAAGAAGACCTCGGAAGGACATTATGAATTCAACATGCTACCATTCGGACTGAAAAATGCTCCGAGTGTATTTTCTAGGATGATGCGCAAATTGTTGGATCCCCTGAATAATCCATGTATCACGAATTTCATGGATGATATTCTTGTCGCCACAGAAACATTTGAGGAACACATTAACTCTTTGAATATGTTATTTGATAGGCTTAGGGAAGCGAACTTAACTGCTAGACCAACAAAATGTTTTATTGGATGCAAAGAGTTGGAATTCTTGGGACATACTGTATATCAGGGTAACATGACCCCTGACCCCAAGAACTTGGAAAAACTGCAGAGAGCACCTAGACCACAAACAAAAAAAGACGTGCGATCATTCGTGTCGTTATGTGGGTTTTACCAAAAATATATCAAAAAAATTTTAACTCTATTTGTGCTCCTCTGACTGATCTGACTAGCAAAGGAAATCCAGATAAAATTGTTTGGTCATCGCAATGTGAATTGGCATTTCAAGAGTTAAAGGAAAAAACTCACTAGCAAGCCTATTCTCAAATTGCCCGATTTGACTCAGGACTTTGTGGTGAGAACAGATGCAAGTAATGTAGGCCTGGGGGCGGCTTTGTTGCAAAGGTCCTCTTCACCCAATGGGGAACTAAACCCAGTCGCTTATGCAAGCCGCAAGTTGAATAAAGCGGAGCAGGGATATTCCACAAGCGAAAAAGAATGTTTAGCGTTAATCTGGGCAATAAAAAAGTTCCAAATCTATCTGTATGGTAGGACTTTTGTGGTCCAGACGGATCATCAGCCGCTCGTGTTCTTATCTCAGGCCAAGCATGAAAATGCAAGATTGTTGAGATGGTCTTTATTGTTGCAACCTTATCAGTTTATTATCGAATATATCCCGGGGTCACAGAATGTCGGTGCAGATTTCCTCAGTAGGCACCCCTGTGATCAAAATTAGAGTAGTTGGCAGGCGTGAGGAGTAATTTTATCTATGTGTATCACTGCTTTTGGAACTTGCATTAGTGCATGTTCTCAGGTGGGGAGATGTGTGATGAAAAATACAGTGATACAACGTTAAAATATCTCCAATTATAAAGATAACGGGTAAGATAACATGTAGGGATAAAATTATACGTAAGATACGAGGATACATTCTCGCCTATGCCAGCGGTTTCTACCGTCATTGAAACTAACTAGTTAGACATACAGACGAAACGGTTTACCCTTTTAGACGGGAGGGGAAACGGAGATAAAAAGGAAAAAATATGACTGAACACGTGTTTGAATCTAAAAAGCAAAAAGACGCAAGTTGTAGTTTAAAGAAAAAAATCACGCCACTAGTTGACACAATGTAAGGAATTGGTAGAAAAGGGACCTTGGCTCTTATTAGAAACAGTCATATCTTGGACGCTTTTACGGTAATTGGTTGTTTTATTTGAATACAGCGGCAAACGCAGTGGACGAAGGTTCAAAAAACATCTTTCAAAAAAACTAACCTTGAGAAAAGTAGGATTTTCTTTAATAATAAAGTTATGAAAATAAAACCTAGCTAGTTTGATAGCCCATCTTGAGCAGAGAAATAATATACTTTTAATTATACAGACGGACAGATAACACGGAAGATATTGACGAAAGACTGTATTGTTCACATCAGACTAGCGAACAGTTTTTTTGTGCATATTTCACTAAAGTTACGTTTTGGTGTCCTTGAGCCCTAAAAATGCAAAAATCAAACTGCAATGAACTAGAGGGGGAAAGTCGGAGGATAGAAGCTAAAAATAACTTAAAGGGGCAGGTTTGTGCAGTTTTTACGTGTAGTTGGTCCAAGAAACAAGTGTATTTTTGTGAAAACCCAAGTAGAGACAGACGGACCAACAGACAATAATACACACTTGACTGAGATCTGACTGAAATTTGACTTTTGGTTTGAATATTTGAAAAAAAGTTAGAGGGGAAGTCCGTGATTGGACAAATGTAGTTATATTGGTGAATGGGAGACGCGCACTTGTACCATTTGTTAGAAGACTGTCCAGTAACACAGTTCTAGACTGATAGCGGTGATTTCCCGGAATTAATAAATAAAAATCAGTGGGACGCCCTAGTCTGGCCAGCAGCTCAGCTGAGTTTTGCAATTCTAAATAACTGTTTTCTCATTTCTGAATTGTGGTAAGGCAAAAAGCAATTATCTTGTTTATTTTAATATTTTGAGTGATTGATACTGCCATATCATGAAAAATGATTACGACAAGTAAGTGCCTGCTCTGGGTCCCCAGCCGCAGTCCAGGGCTTAGAGACAAACTAATAATATATGGAAACCTATCTAAGACTATGGAAGGAGGATCGATTATTGACATCAGTGGGAACATATCACCCACCTTATTAAATAGAAGAAGAAACTTTTGAACCTATTTCGGATGCAATGCAGTCTTGGGGAACCTGTACTAATTGATAACAACTGGGTGAGATGTGTTACGTTGGTCAGAGAGATCTGACTCAATCTGTGTAGTGTTGTTTTGTGGTGTTGTGTGTAAGAGTGGCGCAGTGGATAGAGTACTGACACATGGCACACATTTTGTTTCAGAGTTTCTGATCTGGCACTACGATTGTGCCAGATACTCTTGTAGAAGTGCAAGAGCGGGTGTCTGTGCAGCCTAACATTTTACTCCAGCTATTGAGAGGAGTGGGCCACAAGAATTCTATACTACATCATTACAGGCCAGTAAACTGCAAACCTGGCCTGCTGGAGATTCATCCATTCAATATCCCACCATAAATAACAAAATAAAGCGTGTTATAGAAACATTAACACCAGTCCATATGTTGAGGACTATAAACTTTTGTAACCATAGATTGAGCATGATGACGCCACCCCAACTAACCATCCAGTGCTAGTGTTCCCAGGACTTTGTAGATACCATTAATATTAACCATTGTAATAATATACCTATGTACAAAAGTTATATTTGATTATGCAATATATATATATGCATTTCATTGATAAATACCTATCATTTCATAAGTTCTGACCAAAAGAAAAAATTGGTTCAGGACTAATAAATTTAAAAAATTTTTAAACTTAAACTTTAACAGCCAGTGTTAGTTCAGTGTATTATAGAGTTTATTATTATTATTAGACTTATTATTTACATGTGTGTGTCAGTGTATTTTATTACCTACACATTACATTTCAGTACCCTAGACTTTTAACGTAGCTAACACTCATTATAGTAGAATAGGTCTGTTTGAGGTCGTAAAGTGGTAGCAGAAAGGCCTCCTGTAACTCCCATAAACTTTTATCTCAGGAGCCTTCACAGCTGACCTCATACAGTACACTAGGTAACATATCAACCATACAATAACATCAAAAACCACTACAAGCCTTCACCTTGTCTTCCATAGCTCCTATTCCGTCTGCTGATATAGTATGCCCCAAGAATTCAATCGTCGTCCTAAACAGCTTACACTTTCCTCCATTCAACTTCAGCCCTAGCTGGCGTAGCTTAGAGAATACTTTCTCCAGTCGGCTCAAATGGTTAGTGAAGGCAGCAGAGTACACCAAAATGTCATCAAGGTATACTAGTATCAGCTGGAACACTAAATCATGCATACTGCTCTGCATTAATCGTTGAAAGGTGCTGGCCGAGTTGGCTAAGCCCATAGGCATCCTGGTGTATTCATAAAGTCCAAAAGGGGTAGTGAAGGCGGTTTTCTCTTGGTCTTTCTCATCCATTGCTACTTGATAGTAACCACTTGCCAGATCAAGCGATGAGAATATCTTTGCTCCTCCTAACGCATCCAGGTACTCATCTACTCGGGGTAGAGGGTATGCATCCCTCTTCGTCTTGCTGTTGAGTGCCCTGAAGTCTACGCAGAGTCTAAGCCGACCATCTTTCTTCCGGACCAAAACTATTGGGGAGGCCCAAGGACTGCAACTCTCCTTGATTATTTGTTTGTCAAGCAATCCTTGTAGGTGATCCTGTACCTCTTTATAGAAAGCAGGAGGTATTCTCCTGTAAGGCTGCTTAACTGGGGTGTCATCTGTTAATGGGATGGTGTGCTTTACCCTGTCCGTGAACCCTACATCTGTCTCATCTGTGGCAAAAAGATCGGCATAGCGTCTCAACAATGCTCTTACTTCCTGCTCTTCAGTCTCACTGCCCTCAAACCCGGTCAGGTCAATTGGGCACATCTCTTGCTCTGGATTCGTGTATGGTGGACTTGCTGACATTTCTACCTCTTGAGCTCCTACAACTCTGAAATATGTGCTATAGTCCACCCCAGCTTCTGTCAGTATTCCTACCTGTGTCGCGGGAGCTAAAAACAAGTCCTCATCTCCCAAATTTATGGCCTGAATATCACAGTACCCACTTCTAAGAACAGTCAATGTATGACTCATAATCAGCCCTCTGTGTTCTAAGTCTCTGTTAGGCTCAAAGAGAAAAGTTCTTTCTGACTGGCCTCCTCTCCTGCATTTGACTGTTATGGCCCTGATCGATCGAGCAGGTATGTGGGTTTGCTTTCCCCCAGCTACCCATACTTTTATAGAGTCTGATTTCTGCGTCATCCTCTGATCCCTTGGAGGGTCCCATCTTAGTATGTTCTGTATGTTTGGGATTTTCACAAGGACATTAGTACCTATGATCCCTGGTGTTTTCTTCTGGTTTCTAGGTCCTTGTACTTCCTTGACAACATAAACCCCACAGTTTTTCACTACTGTGCACCCAACTTGTATGTCCACCACTAAGTGACCAATATATGGAATGATGGCACCATTTGCTGCTGTCAGGCGCACCCATCTACCTTCATCCAAGGGAGCCCTCCAAACATCTCCCTGAAACATTGCTCTGTGATGGTAGACACCTGTGAACCTGTGTCAAACACACAATTTACCTCTTTCCCTACCATCAGCACTACTCCTTCAGGCCGACCTCCTACCATCTTGATCCGGTTTTCTTGGTGCTCTCCCTTCACGCTTCTTTCTTCAAGCTCCTGGGAATTTGGTCCGCTGCTGGTCGACATTTCCTGTGATGGTTGAATCTCTAACCTTCCTTCTGAGTGGCGGTCCTTCTGCCTGCGCTCCACTTTGTGTGATGCCCTAGCTGCAGAGTTACCAAACGGACAGCTCGCCACTAAATGTTGTGCTGACTTGCATTGGAAACATCTTCTAGGTAGAGGACCATATGGACACCTGGCAGCTATATGATTCCCAAAATCAGCGCAGTTATAACACCTGATTCTCTGGCTGCCATTCCATAAATGACGTTTCTTTCTACTTCTGTACCTGCGGCTGTCCCTGTGGCGTCTAGAGATGGTCCTCCTGTTAATGACCCCCACTTGCCGCACCAACATCTCAGTCTCCCTATTATTTGGAGAAACAGGCCCTTTCCTTCCATTTACATTCTTCTTCATGCCAACCTGTAATTGTCTGCCCCCTCTACCTGTACTCTTTCTATTTGAGTCACAAAGCTCCCCTTCCACAGCCTGACTCCCAGCCACAGAGGGGTCTAGTTTAGTGCCTGTTGTGGGCATTCCCTCTGGACGTGCCCTAAATTTTTGCACCGAAAGCATCGGATGGCCCTCGCCGGCTTTCTATGCCTATCTTGCATTTCAGCCATCTGGCGCTTCAGCTGTGCGACCTCTGCTCTGAGTTGCTCCACTTCGGCATTTCCTTCATGTGGCCGGGATGCCATTTCTTCGTCGGATGCGGTGACTGTGGCTATCCCAGCTCTTGCTGTTTGACCACTCCCAGTCCATCTCAGAGCATCATCTCTTATGGATACAAATGACACTGCAGGCTGGTGCCTGACCCTGTTCTCCATCATTCTCCGCGTCAAGTCATCTCTTAGACTGGCAACAAACTGGTCCCTTAGCACCGTTTCGTCAAGCTTGACACCATTGGCTTTCTCCTGCGCCCCTGCTGCCTGCTCAAATATCTCATGAAGCCTATGGGCAAACTCACGCACCGATTCCCTTGGCCCTTGGTACGCTGAATAAAATAGCGCCATTAGTTCTTGGGTGCTCCTTGATTCCCCATACACCCTGAGTATGGCCTGAAGCATTGCCTCCGGGTCATTGTCTCTTACTTGTATCCGCAGCTCCCTGCGGACAACTGGGGTTACACTGTCGAGGATCACATCGGCTTGGTCCTCCTTACTCATGTAGCCGGACCTCCATGCAGCTCTAACCTCCCTTGCATAGTCCTCCGCATTTGGCCCTGTGCGTTCTCCAAAAGTTCTCACTTTCTTGTGGGTGGGCACCATTATGCACCGCATGTGTTCTGGCTGGGGCAGTGGACCTGCTACTGATCCCTCACTTTGCACCACTGATGCACCGACCACTTGTGTTGGATCTACATCCTCGTGCTCCCCTCTGCTCGTAGCACGTGTGCTCCTCGTGGCCATCTTGCTGCCAGACCGCACTGCTGGGTGTTTACACTATTTGATCGTTTGCTGTTTGCTCGGTGTCACTGTCTGCCTGATCCTGCCGACGACGCCAATTGTGATAGGGTGGGCGAGATGATGATGATGATGATATTGTAATATGTTTGATCACTCTCTTTTCACACTCGCACCGACCCGAACAACAATAAAACTCTTGATTCTAGAGGCAGGGGCTGTATTTATTTTTACAACCCATTCAGTGACTAAGCAAACATTAAACAAATAAACCAACGAACATAACAAAACAAAACACCCAGCATGTGCCCGATTGCTAGTCTGAAGAAACAAACAAAGCAACGAATAGTTAAAATCATAGTAGTTAAATAATGATGCTCTCACCTGCCAAACAGTCCTTCCACGCCACCCTCAACTATCACACACGCACACATTCATGCGTGTCGTCCAATGCGACTAGTAAGGTGTTGTGCATGAGGCTGGCAATCTCACAGTGTAACATCGGTTGCTACCAAAACCACTACTGCAAGAGCACACACACACACTCATGCATGTCGTCCAATGAGACTAGTATGGTGTTGTGCATGAGGCTGGCAATCTCACCATGTAACACATGTAACCACTACTGCACGAGCATATGAATACTTCACGCGGAGGCAAACCACACTGGTGGCCCCATGCTCCCTCAGGAGCGGAGAAGAGAAATATATATCTCCAAGTGAGCCCACGTGCTCTCACAAACCATTCTTCACATTACAATAATTAAATAATAATCATGAAATATGTATAACATAGAATTAACCAATATGTACCACCAATACTCTCCTTAATGGGCATAAACCACCACCTCGCATCTGATCCAACTCAATATTCATTACTGCATTCTGAACATGTCGTAAGTGACGACTGGTGCGCCTGGCAACAAGCGTGTCGTATATGACCCCTGATGAGGCTGAGAACTCATCACATGAAACACATCGTTACCGTCACCGAAACAACCACAACAATAGCATCAAAATGCTTATTGTGGGCCTGTAATGGACACCAGCTGCATTGGTGTTTCCATGCTCCACCGGGAGCAGCCAGAGAAACACATGTCTCAACAAAGGAGTAGCCTCGCGCTCTCCCGAAATCTAAATGACTATTCTCACCTCACAGTAACCCATTAAATATATACAGTAGAATTATGATAAGTAGGCTATCGTGAAATACACTTAAATGCTCTTACATAAAGAATAAAATATAATTATTCTCGACTTAAACAAAACTGGAACTAAATACACAACGTGTCACATGGCGTAACATTATAGGTTTACCACGCGGGGCGTGTTATTCGCCGCTTTTTATACAGTCCTCGCCACGTGGCTGCCATCTTGCTATTGTTAATCTTATCTAAATTCCAGTGAAATAGCTTCATACTATATCTGCCTTTCTGATGAATGAAATAATCGCTCTTACAGCCGCAATCTGGACTTAGCATGCCTAATAAAACCTATCAAACATTATTTTCACTCATCTATCATTTCGAGACTAAATCATAATGCCCTAAAAAGACATTTCCTTTGGGAACACATCTATCTATTTATTTAGACCTAATTCACTAAACATTAAAACAGACTCGTGCTGAATATAATTTCAGACTTATAGAACACGAATGCTAAATACAAAATGCGCTAAGAATTACAGCTCACGTGCTCTGGTCCATCTGCTACCTACACCGGTCACCTCGTCTTGTTTGTTCTCTCGTCTGGGCTGATACTAGGAAAGGTCGCTGCTGGCTCTCACACGCTTTATATAGACCCTTGGCGAATCACTCAACTTACTGCGCGCTAGGCGTATTAATTTAGCCGCATAAACAACGCTCGCGATTATTGCTTTAGAAGGCCCGAAAACACAAATATACACAACTATTTCTAGAGCAAAAACACAATTCTACACCACAACTTAATTTTTAGGCATTATTATGGCCTTTTCATCAATCTTGAAGACTTTTTACATCCCAGCCTGCTTCGCGCACATCGAAAATATGGGCGATAAATGTGCCACTCACAATGAAGGGGGAAGCTGGGGTGTCTTCCCGTGAAGGGGTAAGCCGGGTGTCTTTCCGGCCCTATCACACTGCTTCACTAAAACATAAATAATGACATTTAAACATTTGGTAGGAATGCTTGTGTACACTAAAACATAAATAATGACATTTATAAATTTGGTAGGAATGCTTGTGTACACTAAAACATAAATAATGACATTCATACATTTGGTAGGAATGCTTGTGTACACTAAAACATAAATAATGACATTTATACATTTGGTAGGAATGCTTGTGAACACTAAAACATAAATAATGACATTTAAATATTTGATCAGAATGCTTGTGTACTGTAAAACATAAATATACATTTGGTAGGAATGCTTGTATTCACTAATATCATAGAGAGTGACATTTACACATTTGATCGGAATGCTTGTATTCACCAAAAAAGCAGGGAATGACATTTAAACAAAACAAAACAACCGGCAATTATCTAGAACTAAGCGACACAGAGCACCAAGAAATAAAACACAACAAGCTACACAAATAAACAAAGTGTGTCTTTGAATCTGTCCATAAAACCTGCCGGCAAAATTAAGGAGATGAGAATTACAAGCAGATGTGAAACTATCGAGATTCATGAAAAACTTGAGCAATTAGGATATCTGTGGTTTATAATTCTGACAGATCGCATTCATCTACGAGAGGTGTACGTGATTTCTTGAATGGCGCCAAGACACAGACAGAATAATATTTGTGTAGGGAAAGAATGGGAAGAGAGAGAAAAATTGTTCAAACGCTCGAATAACGCGGGAAACAGGTGGCGTGAATTAACGAGTATGTAAGTCAGTGTAGGGGAGGAAGTGTGAGAATATGTTTATGAGAATAAATGAGAGATATCAACTGGATATAATCAGTGAGAGTACGAGACAGAGAGAGGGAGGGGGAATGAGTGAGTGAGACAGACTAGTACGTGAGTAAATGATTGTTAACAAACCAGTTAGTGTGTGCAAGTGAGTGAGAGAAATTAGTAAGGAGTGAATGATTACTAGCAAAATAATTCGTGTTTGCACGTGAGTGAGAGAAATTAGTACGGAGTGAATGATTACTAGCAAACCAATTATTGTTTGCAAGTGAGTGAGCGACTTACAGTAAGAGAAATAGTCACATGGACAGAGCATAGGGACAGTGAGCAGGACAAGAAATAGGAGACAGTGAGTGACTGAGGTATTCAGGAAGTGAAGTGAGTGAATGTCTGAATGTAAGAGAAATGGAGTGACGAAGTGACGAAAAGCGAGAGTTAACGAGATAGGAAATGAAAGACGGTGAGTGAGTGTGGTACTGAGCGAAAGGAAGTTGGGCAAGTGAGTGAGCGACTTAGAGTAACGTAGAGAAGGAAGATATGAAAGACAGTGAGTAGGTGAGGTACTGAATAAGCGAAGATAAGCAAGGAGAGACCGAATGAAAGTAAGAGAACTGGAGTGACTTAGAAAATAAAGAGGACCAGTGAGAGAGATAGTAAGTTAGAGGCAGTGAGTGGTTGAGGTATTGAGTGAGTGAAGATAAGAAAGAAGGTGAGAAACTGACAGTAAGAGCAACAGTGGCTTAGAAAAATAAGAGGACGAATGAGTATGACATCCTGTGAGAAACAGTGAGTAGCTGAATTACTGAGTGAATGAAGGTGAGTGTGACGTATAATGGAAAAAGAGCCTACAGTAATCGGACAGTCTTTGTAACCTCGTAGCGCTCTATGATTTGCTAGCTAAAACCATGCATTTACTGCCTGTCTTTACTCACACAAGCTTACTTTTTCGTCCCCGCCTCTTTTCTTTGAACACAAGCAAACGATGTGTTTACAAACTTTCGTGACCTGCCCGTCATAACAGGTAGCGAATCAGGTTTGTTTATCTCGTCTTCTCACGCGAGCTTATCTGTCAATCATACGATACCTGACAGACCGCACGTGAAAAACACAGAATTCTTTTTGAAGTCTACGAAGGGAAATCCAAAATTCCCCGAGTACGCTTTGATGTCGTATACGCAGAAAATTCTTCGAGAACCCGTTAGACGTAAGAATTCTTCTGATGTCGGATAGTAAAGCCCGACAGAGCCGACCTGTAAGCCTTTCATTTGGGAAACGCAGTCGCTGTTCCCCGTTACACATAGTAACGCGAAAATTAACATCATCGATAGATTAGATAAATTTAAGCATATATAAGCTGTGTTTTCTTAAAACTCGCTATCAGCGTCACTCAGATTGTTGGATAGTCTATGCTTTCAGTTCTAGAACCATTTTGTTAAATTCGCAAATTTTGTTAAACCATTAGCAATTCGTGGGGATTTTTCATTCTGATTTCTGGTAATAGAAATTAGTGCTTACGTGTTTAAAAGAGTTAGCTTTTACCAATTAAAAGTGTTAGCTTTTACCATTAAAATTCACTTAGATTTTCTAGCTGTTCAGTTATAATGTTAATTTTCACCACACGCTTTCTCACACAAGAAGAGACGGTTTTAGCTGACTGGTTTATATGCTAGGCGCGACTGATAGTGACAGAAAAGAATTCATGCTTTATTTCATTGTGCGTATTTAGTATTTATTATAAGTGCCTATTATTTAATATCATACGACTAAACTATCAGACGCCGACCAAATTAATAGCTACTTAACAACCGGCCATAGTTTGTGATAATTGACATTGTACGCTGATCGTTAACCGCGAGCAGGGGGGAGAGTCGCATAACTCAATCCAACCTACACTCCCTAAGCGACGCGAGATAAGGTAGGCTAAAGAAAACACCTGTGCCGCTTAACATTAATCAGGACAGACGGAGTGGATAAGAGATCGTCTTGTCCCCGTCTGTGTGCATATATATATATATATATATAGCTATATAGAATAGTAGCATTTTTCCATAAATGTTTTTCCTACATTCCTAGCAGACCTGATCAAGAGCGTTCAGCGGTCTTTTCTTTTGCTTGGTTTTTTGGTCGGTGAAATTTTACTTGGTTTGTTACCTGTGCCTCAAATTGGTTTGAGCGGTACCGATCTTCATTATAAGCGTGTACTCGCCAAAGATATATGAGAACAGTTCTGACACTACAAGTAATTTAACTGGACTTACCAAACCCAGCAATATTTTTCAATTTTATCAGCCCACTGGGGTGTACAAAAATAACATTTATTCCCGACTTCAGACAGTCGTATTCAAGCGAAGCATCCAGAAATTTACGCTGTTCAGAATCAGCGCTCTAATATAAAGTCAGCAGATAGGATTATCATCATTTATCATTGTAACATTTTGGCAACCAGACGTATTCCAATACTGGAATTATTTTCCTCTTTAAATTGTGAACCACAAGAGCACGTTCCTACATCGACTATTCACAGTAACATTTGTTAGCTAGAAAAAACTACCAGATTTAGCGTTCCCCTCAAAAGTTGTTGTTAGAGGATGAACTGGGGCCAATGTGGGAAGTGAATTGGATAGTTGTACACCGAGGAATATCTCCTATGAGGTAAGAGTGAGAGAGTGGCCACTGTTTGCAAAAGAGAGTGAATATTTTTCTTTGTTACAGAGATTTTACCAACTCTCGATTTGCCTAATTTGTTTACTTTACTGTACTTATAGAGTCAGACTTTGTTTAGTACTGTTTACTCTGCATCATAGTGCTAACCTTCGACCTTTGGGTTATTAACTTTGGGTTCTTTTCTCTATAGGGGGAGGGCGCATCTATTTTTTGTTATTTCATATGTATGTAAATCTGATTTGTTTGACCTTTCTTTAGATAATTGGTGTTGTCAAGTTTAATGATAATAAACAACAAAGAAACTTAACTTTATGTGTTGGACAGACCCATACCCAAGTAACCGTAGTTTTTTTTCACATTTGTGTCTTGTTGTCACATAGCTGCGTGTGTGTGTAGTTAAACTTATATTTATATGTATGAGGAGGGCAAGGTTGTCTTGTACTAAATTACAGTCGTATAGAAAGGCTGGAATAGAGAAACTTACTCATTCCAGAGACATATCTTTTTCCTTAATCTACCACCCGTGAAATCTATTTCTCACACCTGTCTCACGTACCTATCACCATTCACTCTACTCAGACAGGCCGAAATAACTCGCAACCTATCTGTACGGCAGTGAGTAAGCCTCGTGTAGTTTCTAGGGGTCTCTGATGAGACAAAGAAAGAATTGGACTACTGAACACTCAGGGATGTCGCACAAGGCGACTAATATGAGGTTGTGTATGGGACTAGCAACCTCATCATGTCAAACAAATTGCTACAAACGCCACCACTACAAGAGCATATGTATGCGTAGTGCAAGCTTCCTGTAAAGGACCATCTGCAGTGTTGGTTCCATGCTCCATAAGGAGGGCAAAGGAAAATAATGATGATGATGAAGGTGAGCAAGTGAGTCAGGAACTTACTGTAATCCTATATATAAAATCCCAGCTTTTTCTGTCAGTGCATAACGCTAAGGGATGCAACTGTGGTTGAAAGTAAGACATTAATTGTATTGTTTCCCTTATATGTACTCTCCCGAAAATAGTAACACTTACCAAAGAAGAATGTGCAAATGACGGTGTGCACAAAAATATATTTATAGAATGTGTGATCCCGTATACACACATTGGGATCCTCGCTGCTGCTACGCAGTTCGTGTACTGTGGTGATGCACAGTGGTTGAATAAATAAAATTGCCGTTAGGTATTGATGCTTTTGAATTTAATTCCCGTCTTATGGCGGGCTTTTACACTAGTAGTAAAAAGAGTGACTGTGAAACAGAAGTGCGTGAGTGGTAAGATGGGATACTCTGATGCTTGACCAGGAAGCTATGATATGATGTGTGTGATACTCTGATGCTTGACCAGGAAGCTATGATATGATGTGTGTGATACTCTGATGCTTGACCAGGAAGCTATGAAATGATGTGTGTGATACTCTGATGCTTGACCAGGAAGCTATGATATGATGTGTGTGATACTCTGATGCTTGACCAGGAAGCTATGATATGATGTGTGTGATACTCTGATGCTTGACCAGGAAGCTATGATATGATGTGTGTGATACTCTGATGCTTGACCAGGAAGCTATATGATGTGTGTGTGATACTCTGATGCTTGACCAGGAAGCTATGATATGATGTGTGTGATACTCTGATGCTTGACCAGGAAGCTATGATATGATGTGTGTGATACTCTGATGCTTGACCAGGAAGCTATGATATGATGTGTGTGATACTCTGATGCTTGACCAGGAAGCTATGATATGATGTGTGTGATACTCTGATGCTTGACCAGGAAGCTATGATATGATGTGTGTGATACTCTGATGCTTGACCAGGAAGCTATGATATGATGTGTGTGATACTCTGAGGAAGCTTGACTCTGATGCTTGACCAGGAAGCTATGATATGATGTGTGTGATACTCTGATGCTTGACCAGGAAGCTATGATATGATGTGTGTGATACTCTGATGCTTGACCAGGAAGCTATGATATGATGTGTGTGATACTCTGATGCTTGACCAGGAAGCTATGATATGATGTGTGTGATACTCTGATGCTTGACCAGGAAGCTATGATATGATGTGTGTGATACTCTGATGCTTGACCAGGAAGCTATGATATGATGTGTGTGATACTCTGATGCTTGACCAGGAAGCTATGATATGATGTGTGTGATACTCTGATGCTTGACCAGGAAGCTATGATATGATGTGTGTGATACTCTGATGCTTGACCAGGAAGCTATGATATGATGTGTGTGATACTCTGATGCTTGACCAGGAAGCTATGATATGATGTGTGTGATACTCTGATGCTTGACCAGGAAGCTATGATAAGATGTGTGTGATACTCTGATGCTTGACCAGGAAGCTATGATATGATGTGTGTGATACTCTGATGCTTGACCAGGAAGCTATGAAATGATGTGTGTGATACTCTGATGCTTGACCAGGAAGCTATGATATGATGTGTGTGATACTCTGATGCTTGACCAGGAAGCTATGATATGATGTGTGTGATACTCTGATGCTTGACCAGGAAGGTATGAAATGATGTGTGTGATACTCTGATGCTTGACCAGGAAGCTATGATATGATGTGTGTGATACTCTGATGCTTGGCCAGGAAGCTATGATATGATGTGTGTGATACTCTGATGCTTGACCAGGAAGCTATGATATGATGTGTGTGATACTCTGATGCTTGACCAGGAAGGTATGAAATGATGTGTGTGATACTCTGATGCTTGACCAGGAAGCTATGATATGATGTGTGTGATACTCTGATGCTTGACCAGGAAGCTATGATATGATGTGTGTGATACTCTGATGCTTGACCAGGAAGCTATGATATGATGTGTGTGATACTCTGATGCTTGACCAGGAAGCTATATGATGTGTGTGATACTCTGATGCTTGACCAGGAAGCTATGATATGATGTGTGTGATACTCTGATGCTTGACCAGGAAGCTATGATATGATGTGTGTGATACTCTGATGCTTGACCAGGAAGGTATGAAATGATGTGTGTGATACTCTGATGCTTGACCAGGAAGCTATGATATGATGTGTGTGATACTCTGATGCTTGACCAGGAAGCTATGATATGATGTGTGTGATACTCTGATGCTTGACCAGGAAGCTATGAAATGATGTGTGTGATACTCTGATGCTTGACCAGGAAGCTATGATATGATGTGTGTGATACTCTGATGCTTGACCAGGAAGGTATGAAATGATGTGTGTGATACTCTGATGCTTGACCAGGAAGCTATGATATGATGTGTGTGATACTCTGATGCTTGACCAGGAAGCTATGATATGATGTGTGTGATACTCTGATGCTTGACCAGGAAGCTATGATATGATGTGTGTGATACTCTGATGCTTGACCAGGAAGCTATGATATGATGTGTGTGATACCCTGGCCCAGCCTTTCTCAACCTTTTTATCCTGGAGACATTTTTGAAATAATTGTCAGGTCAATGAACCCCTGCATAAAAATTATTATTTCTAAAGCTCATGGTTTTAGTAAGTTGTAAATATAATAATCCAATATTAATTGTCAGTGCTCGTTTGATAAGAGAATGATTTGTTTTCTGTGGATTTGTTTATATCGGCCAACTTATTAGTTTGCTCTTTTTGTGTGGTTCCCCCACACAGGATATAAACTCTACTGCTAGCCAGTTGTGTAGGTAGAAGAAATGTAGTTTTTCCTTTTTTTTTACCAAAATAATTTCCTACTTGATTTTTTAAATCTTATCCAAGTAGGCCGAAAAAATCGTCTCACAAATTTCTACTCCACAAGGTGTTAATGAAATCGAGTATGTAAAAGAGTGAACACAGTCCTATTGCACATAGCCATACGAGGCTGCTCGATCACTACGCACAACAGCGAGGGCTAACATCGCCAGGCGTGCAAAGTTTAAAAAAGAAAACGACGTTTATTTTATTTATTTACTTTTTTTTAATCACGATCTCTCGCGGAAGGAACCGTAGGGTTCTGTGGAATACCGGTTGAGAAACCCTGCTCTGACGAATGACAAGGAAGCATTGAAATGACGTTTGTGATACTCGAATGAGTGATAAAAAAGCATTGAAAAGACGTTTGTGATACTCGAATGAGTGACAAGGAAGCATTGAAATGACGTTTGTGATACTCGAATGAGTGACAAGGAAGCATTGAAATGACGTTTGTGATACTCGAATGAGTGACAAGGAAGCATTGAAATGACGTTTGTGATACTCGAATGAGTGACAAAAAAAAGCATTGAAAAGACGATTGTGATACTCGAATGAGTGACAAGAAAGCACCAGGGTTGCCAGATGAAAACTGTGAAGAAAAAAAAGCCAAACACCGTCACACAAAAAAGCTAAAAAGTAAAGCCACATAGTTAAAAAAAAAAAAAGCCAGATTTGTGGAATTCGGCGTCAAAAAAGCCAAATTGGCAACCCTGGAAAGCACTGGAAGCGAGAGACAGTGAATGGCTGGAATACTGAGGGAGTGACTAAGAGCAAGTGACTGAGCGACTGAGAAATTAGAGAAATAGAGTGACCATGAAAAAAGACAAGAATGAAGGAAGAAGACAGCACATGAGAGACAGTGAGTAGATTAAGTATTGAGTGAGTGGAGAAAAAACAAGTAAGTGTGTGAAAGAGCCAAGTTTATTGGCTGAGTCAAGGCCACAGCTATTTCCCCACACTAATTTGAGTCTATGTGCTTTTAGATCCGCGGGAATAAGTGATGCTAACAGAATTTCCTGTCCCGATCTACCTCGTCTAGAACACAGACACGAAGATGGAATTTTGTCATAAATGAAATTACACCGGTATATTTATACCCCATCTTTGTCGTCACAATCAGAGGTTACAAGTAAACAAGTAGCTGAGGACAATTAAGATTCTTTCCTTTGTTTTTTTTTTTTTTTTTCAGATAAACTTGTGGAGAATAATGGTTCAGGGAGAATAGTTTATTGCTAGAAGAAATTAGGTGAAGTCCCTGGAGGTACTCGACCCGCCAGATCTCATTGATCACATCCACCAGGGAAGTCACGAGGTCAACCCCGCGTCGTTAACGGTATAGTAACAAAAGTGAATACATTTTATTCCTGTTTTAGGTCCCTGTGGAGCACAGGACTTCAATTAAACTTCTTCAGTCTTTCTGTCCTGGGGCATATCAGGACACCTTGTTCCCGCTGTTCGCGACCTTTCTAATCCCGTCTCGCATTCTCTTCTCCATAAAGGGATTCATTGTCACAAAATAGGAGAGTAAAGAATAGAAAACCTACGTCATACCAAGGATGTTGTAAAGTTAAGAAAAACGACAACAACATTGTGTATTTGTCCAGATCTGTAAAAAGGTGTGGTCATAGTACATTTACCCACATCTGTGAAGACGGTTGATCAACGAGTATTTGTCTCCATGTGTAAGAAAGGGTGGGATGTAGGATAAAGAGAGAGGGATAGTACCTCACGGTGAGAGACAGCCATGTCCTTTTTAGGATAGTCAGGATCCTATTTGGTTCTCCTCTCTTTGTCTAGCTCATGTATGGCTCCTAGAATACCGCTTGTGTACGGCGGTGGCCACATCCCGGGCAACAGTCTTGGCTGACTGGCTAAACTACATGGGTGGAGTAGGAGCAATCTTACTCAAGGGAATGTCCATCCCTAGTACACAAAGACTGAGACGGTGAGTGAGGCGGAGGAATCTGAGAAGATCAACGGCTCGCAAAGCGAAACAGCAAAGTGTGTGGCGCACTAGAGGCATGTCGGACATAGAAAAAGACAATGGCTAGCCACCGTGGAAGAGATTGGGGCCTTACCACGTACTTCCTACAGAAAGTAATGGAATCACAACAACAAGATAAGAACCGATATGTAGAGAACTCTCTGTCCCCTGGGGAAGAATCTACTGTACAAATTAACAGGGAAGAGGCAACTCCTCTAATGAGTAAGGAAGTACATAATGACGAGTGTTCCTTAAATTCTGTTGAAAGGGAGCATTAGTAGGAGAAGCCTAAAAATAGGAACATGGAATGTTAGAACTTTAAACGGAGAAGGAAAGCCGGACAATCTTATATTAGAGGCAACCGACATGAAACTCGATATACTGGGAGTTGCAGAGGCAAGACTTTTGGATACAGGCTACATAACAAGAGACCAGTACACGCTTATACACTCAGGAGGAGAAAAACACGAAAGAGGGGTAGGAATGTTGATAAAGAAGGAGTTAGAAAAATACGTATGTGGATACTGGACACACAATGACAGAATGATGTTACTAAAGATGAGAGCAAAGCCATTCGACATATCAATCTTACAAACTTATGCACCAACTAAAGATTACAGCGAGGAAGAAATAGAAGAATACTATGAAGAGCTACAACACACACTTAAACCAGTCAAATCTACAGATGTGTTGATAGTAATGGGTGATATGAATACAAAAGTAGGAAAAGGAAAATACAAGAAAATAGTAGGACAGTATGGATTAGGGACAAGAAATGATAGAGGAGACAGACTTATCCAGTTCTGTGAAGAAAACCAGCTGGTCATATGTAACACCTTTTTTGAACATCACCCAAGGAAATTATACACATGGAAAAGCCCAGGAGATGTAACACGAAATCAAATCGACTATATCATGATAAAACATAGATTTAAGAACAGTGTCACAAGTGCAAAGACACATCCTGGCGCCGACATAAATTCAGATCACAATCCAGTTGTCATCAAAGTAAATATAAAGCTGAAAAGAGCAGGAAACAGAAGACAGGAGGAACCCCAGATAGAAATATCAGCGCTGAAACAACCAGATATAAAACAGAAATATTTAATCGAAGTCAAAAATAAATACCAACAGTTATTGACAGAAAGCATGGAGCAGTATAGAAGAGAAAACCCAGAAGAAAAAGCAACCGCAAAATGGGAATGCTTAAAAACAAGCATACAATCAGCAAATGCAAATTTACCTAAAAAGGAGTCTAAGAAAAATCAAATTTGGATGACAGATGACATCTTGAATAAAATGGCAGAAAGAAAGAAAGCAAAAAATACTCCAGAATATAAAACAATAGACAATGACATACGTACTATGTGTAGAGAAGCAAAAGAACGGTGGATAGAAACAAAATGTAAGGAAATAGAAGACTTGGAAGCGAAGCACATGACAAGAGATATGCATGAAGAAATAAAGAAATTATCAAATCGGTCGCGGTTTGCACAAGGAGGAAGCTGTATCAAGAACAAAAATGGTGTAATATTACTTGATGAGAAAGACATATCAAACAGATGGGCAGAATACGTAAAAGAACTATTCGAGGACAACAGAGGTAAAAAACCATCACCAGATTCTAATGAAGGCCCACACATTCTCAGATCAGAAGTAGAGAATGCCATTCATATGATACAAAAAGGAAGATCAGCAGGCATGGATAACATAAACATTGAAATGATAGAAGCTCTGGAGAGCTTTGGTATAGATACAATCACAGAAATATGCAATGATATATACAATACAGGATATTTACCACACGACATGAAGACATCAGTTTTTATAACATTGCCCAAAAAACCAAATGCAACAGAATGTTCAGACTTCAGAACAATCAGCCTGATGAGTCATGCAATTAAGATACTGCTCAAAAATCATACAGGAAAGAATAAAAAGTAAAGTAGACAGCGAAATCCAAGAAGAACAGTTTGGTTTTAGACGGAACAGTGGAACAAGAGAGGCAATATTTTGCCTAAGAAGATTAGCAGAAAAATATACAGAGGTCCAAAAAAGTATGTATATGTGCTTCATTGACTATAAGAAGGCTTTTGACAGAATCCATCATGAGAAAATAATTGAATGCCTCAAAGACATAGGTATTGATGGAAAAGATATAAGAATACTCAGTAACCTTTATTGGGAGCAAACTGCCACAGTAAGATCGGGAAGGAATTATTCACCATACATAGACATAAAAAGAGGTGTCAGACAAGGTTGTGTGCTGTCCCCCTGCCTATTTAATTTATACACCGAAAAAATTTTCAAACAGATACAGGAAATACCAGGACTGAACATCAGTGGAAGATCAATAAACAACCTTAGATATGCAGATGATACCGTGTTGTTAGCTGAAAGCGAACAGGAGTTACAAGAACTAGTGAAGCAAGTGAACAGTATAAGTCATGAATATGGACTCGACATTAATATTGAGAAAACTAAAACTATGATAATTAGCAAAACAGACGATAAACCCACATTAAAGATAAGCGTAAATGGGAAAATCCTGGAACAAGTCAAGAGCTACGTATATCTTGGTCATATAATAACAGAAGATGGCAGATGTGAAACAGAAATCAAGAAGAATAGGAATGGCCAAAGCTACATTCAACAACATGAAACATATACTGACATCCAAACAGTTATCTCATAAATTAAAACTGAGAATCATAAAGTGTTATATATATTCTGCATTTCTGTATGGTGCAGAAACATGGACGATGAATAAGCATTTGGAAGAAAGAATTGAGGCTCTTGAAATGTGGATATATAGAAGAATGGGGCGTATCTCATGGAAAGAGATGAAAACAAATAAGGAGGTCCTAGAAAATCTAGGTATGAAAAGAGAACTAATGAGAGAGGTCAAAGTTCGGCAGCTAAAATACTTTGGCCACATAAAAAGGCATAACACCTTGCAGAAGACCATAACAGAAGGGAGAGTTGAAGGTAAACGTGCAAGGGGAAGACAGCGCTATAAGTGGGAAGATAACATCAAGAGATGGACGGGAAAGAGTCTATCAGAGTGTACCACCAAGACAAGAGACAGAAGACGTTGGAGATCCATTACAGCCAACCTCCGTTGTGGAGATGGCAACTGATGATGATGATGATGTAAGAAAGGGTGGTCATGGTGAATTTTCACGTATCTGTGAGAAGCGCTGGTCATAATGTATTTAACCACATCTACTAGCAGATGTGGTAATAGTGCATTTAACCACATCTACTAGCAGATGTGGTAATAGTGCTTTTAACCACATCTACTAGCAGATGTGGTAATAGTGCATTTAACCACATCTACTAGCAGATGTGGTAATAGTGCATTTAACCACATCTACTAGCAGATGTCGTCGTCGTATATTTTTGATAGGTTAATTAAGATCAATTTTGGCCCAGCCTGAATAGGACTAGAACAGGTGATAGCTCAGTGAGAGATCAGGTAAAGAAATAGAGTTTTCACAAGTGAAATGGTGAAAGGTAAAATCTGTCCCTGGATTTGAGAGATAATCAATCCAGCCTATCGATTACGACTGAGATTAGTAGATCAGACAGTTTCCCTATAACTATATAGATATATATATTCAACCACTCACTTCTATACACACACAGATACGTGACGACAATTAGACGCACATACGTGAAACCTATAACTATGGAATTGGGATCTTTTGGGACAAGCTGACCGACACACGTAAATAAAGTTTATGTAAATTTTATTTATCATAAAGAAACTACAACACAACAATATCTTTGAATATCAAAATCAAATACAATGAACATAGGTTAATGAGTTAATTAAAGCGTTAGACTCATAGGTTTAATCCTCCCTCTCTCTGTTGAGACAAGATCCCGTTAGAGCAAAGTTATTAACCCCCGAAAGAGTCAAAAGTTTTTACGCTATGGTCTAAAATTCCCTCTACAGTAAAGTACAGAGTTATAAGTTAATCTATTCTGAAAGTAATAAAGGAGCAGCTTTAGCAAAACTTGCATAAGCAAATACAAAATAAGTACATGGGTTATATCCAAATAGAATTATTCTTCCCACGCTTTCTCTCGCTCTGACAAACCTGTGATCACAAATTCAGTCTCTCTTACCTACAAAGGTGCTTTCACCACATCTGGAACAATTGTTAATGGCACCCACAGCCCACCCACGGTTGGTTGTTTGGCGAATCAAGCCCCAGTTTCTCCAACGACTAATTAATCAAATGTTGGGAAACGCTTGGTTCACTATTGTAAGTAGGATGCTGATAAAGATCACTTCAATTTTTGTCCAGGTAGTAAAATAATTAAGAGATCTAAATGTCACAGTGTACATTAGCTTGGAATCTTCAATCGTTACATCAAATGTCAGGTAAACAAATCGGTTCAGGATCAATCTTCTTCACAACACGTGGTCGTTATACAGGTAATGTCAATGTTTTATTTGGTAGCCACCACAGGCTGAATGTTTATGAAATTGGGAAAAGAAATCTGGATATTCTATAGGTCCAGTTATCATTTATTCTTAATATTATTTGGGTTGGTACTCTGTCTCTTTCTGGATGTACCACGAGACCACACAAGTCACCTTGAAAAACCCGATATTATATCAGAATGTTCTTTGATAAAGTTTATTTCAAGTTTCATATGGAATGGAAGCCGCTGGTAAGATTTAGGGTTTGACCCAAATACTGTATAGAGAGAAAATACAAATACTTAACATAATATAGTATAATTCACAATCTTATCCTTACCCCGCGTAACATAAAAGCTATTATCCACTTCGGTTATTTAACTTAAATTAGAAACTATAAGCTTAGAGCTAGTCTCATCGTTTAAAAAAACTTCCGTGAAATAAATTCTAGTCATTTAAAAAGAATCAGTCATCATGAATTAGAAATAAATACATATTTCGTCAATACCCATGATGAATCAGTGCATTTACTTAGTTGGTGTTGAGTGTGTGTGTGTGGTTTATTTATATTTTTCGTGCTTATTCCTGCCTTTTGCGTTTGCACGACTGTTTATGTGTATCCAGTATTGGTAGGAATGTAATGTCCAGGGTTCTCTCTTTACGTGCCTGGCGAATAAACATTAATTCTTAGTAATAACTTACTTTGTGCACACATCTCTTTCTCCAACGAAAGTAATAATAACTGAATGACGGTTTATAACTTTATTACACATGACGAAACTTCAGAATAGACCCATTGACGTGGTCAGGCAATTAGAACATAATCCAGACTAATAATAATAATAAAAGTCACTCATTTTCATGAACAATTATGAATGTTAAATATGCCATACGTTATAATACTTCCATGTGAAACAGTAATATACATTAGGGCTATCCACACATGCCCACACACACATCTCAACCGTAAAACGGCTGGACACTGACTGCTGGACACTGACTGCCCTCTCTTCGCTGCTAACTCTCTCTCGTTTTTTTACCTGCCTTGTTAGCAAAACTTTCACAGCCAGTCTCATCACGTGACACAGAGTGGCTATTTGGGTGAAATGGCAAAGTGCCAAACTCGGCGTTAAAATTAATGCATTTTCTACTCCCAACATTGCCCCCCTGTTCCCGAGCGGAAACCAAGGGTTTTCGCTTGAGAACAGTGGATAGTTAGCCCAAGAACTATTAATCTATTAGGAAAGAAAAATCATACTGCTTAGAATAATATATATGAAATAGTAATTGTAGTACCAAATGACATGAAAAGATATATATTTAACCAGTTTAGACAAAATGTAATCCAATCTTTCAAAAAATGCAATTAAAGTCGTAACATGAATGTTTCAATAGTATATCACCTGAAAACAAAACAAGATCAGACAATGTCAACATCTGGCACAAACAATTTCACTTTGCAGTTACATTCCTTGACAATAAGTCTGCCAGAAAGTTTTCTGATCCCTTGATGGGGATAATTGTATATCTATATTCTTGGATAAGCAAGAACCATCTGTGTAATCTACTGTTTGTCGTAGTTTTTTGATTTAGGGATGTTAGTGGACGGTGATCCGTCTAGAGGTAGAAGTGTGCGCCAAGTAAATAGCGTGATAACTTGCCCATACACCAAATGATGGACAAGAGTTCTCTTTCACTGGTGGAATACCGAGTTTCTGCTGGTAGCAACTTCCTGCTTACATACAAGCATGGATGTGGAGTATCATTGAACCATTGCAAAAGGCAACCACCAATGCCAGTCTGAAAAGCACCAGTCCTCAGAAGAAATGGCATAGTGATATTAGGTAACACCAAAATAAGTGCCTTGGAAAATACAGTTTTAATTTTGTTCAAAGCTCCACTGCAAGTGTCGGACCAAACAATTTTATTAGGAGCTCCCTTTTTAGTCAAAGATGACAGGACAGAAGAAATAAATGAAAAGTTCGGAATGAACTTGTGATAGAAGTTAATGAGTCCTAACATGCTCGTAACCTGTTTCTTTGTCCGAGGGATATCTAATTCTAATATGCGTTTAACAGTCTGCTCATCAGGGTATAACATGTGGTTACCAACACGGTGACCAAGAAATGAAATTTCTCGACAACCAATCTGAACCTTTGAAGGTCTAACTGTCAAACCATGCTTTCTGAGTAGCATTAATAAAGATTTTAATCCTGTGATGTGTTCTTGCCAAGAACTATGGAATAAACAGATGTCGTCTATATATGTGATGACATCAGACCTATCTCCTAAGAGTCTCCGCATCATGCGCACAAAAGTCGCGGGAGCATTGACAAGGCCAAAACACATATAATTCCATTGGAATAACCCATATGGAGTCATAAATGCAGTTAGAGGTTTGGCTTTATCAGTTAAAGGGATCTGCCAATATCCCTTGGAAAGATCTAGTTTGCTAAAGTATGTAGCCTGTGATAGTTGTGATAAGAGATCCTCTAAAACAGGCATAGACTCAGCATCTGTGAGAGTGACACTGTTAAGACGTCTAAAATCAATGCAGATGCGAAGAGATTTGTCCTTCTTTCTAACTAGAACCATAGGAAAAGAATAGGATGATTCAGAAGGAGAAATGATGCCCATGCGTAGCATATCCTTAAGTTCACTATCCACCTGAGATCTGTAGTGTAAGGGTATAGTATACGGTCTGAGTTTGATAGGGTGATCATCAGTCAATGTAATATCATGAGAGATAACATCAGTGCGACCTGGAAGTTCAGTCAGCACATCAGAGAAAGATTCTAAAACAGCAAGAGCCTGTTCTCGATAACTAGAATCTAAATCACCTGATACAGTTACATCTCTCCAAGATTCGGAAGATGTTAAAGGCAGCAGAGGAAAATTAAAAGAAATATCGCTCACTGTAGAATCATCAGATTCCACAACAGCTGACAAAGTCTGTTGCACTGGTTCATCAGAAATACTGTCCAAGATAGGTTCTAATTCTGTAGGGCGCTCCACATATAATTTTAACATATTGATGTGAAATGTTTTAACTTTGCCCCTTATGTCAATGGCATAATCTACATCAGTTTTCTTCTCAACCACCTTAAAAGGGCCCTGCCAAGAAATTAGCAGTTTATTTTCCTTGGTCGGAAGAAGTAGCCATACTTGTTCTCCTGGTAGGAACGAACGTAATTTTCGAGATTGGTTGCAGCGCAATCTCGACCTCTGTGAAGCATTACGTATCATACCTGATGCATAAGTACATGCATCTACAAGGCGTTGTCTGAGATCAATGACCAGTTCATAGCTGGTGCGGACAGTAACATCCTCCACGGATCCCAACAACAAATCCTTGAGTATGTGCATAGGACCTCTAGGGTTGGCACCATATACCAACTCAAATGGCGAAAAGCCAGTGCTCTCATGGGGCACTTCTCTGTAAGCAAATAAGACCGCTGGTAACATTCGGTCCCAGTCACGAGGACATGTCTCGGTGACTTTGCCTAACAACTGCTTCAACGAGCCATTGAAACGCTCGCAAACGCCATTGCTTTCCGGATGGTATGGGCTTGTGAACGAATGCTTAATTGCTAACATGTTCTCAATATCTTTCATCATTTGAGACATAAATTGAGTACCACGATCTGATAAGATTTCATCAGGAAATCCTATGCGACAAAAAATAACAAATAAAGCATCAGAGACAGCTGCTGAGGTGATAGTCTTCAATGGTATGGCCTCCGGCCAACGTGTACATAAGTCTATACACGTTAGGATATATCGATATCCTCTATCTGACATGACTGACATAGGACCAACTATGTCAATTGCAAGCTTGGTGAAAGGCCGTAATGGCACATCAGTGACTTGTAAGGGTGCAGCGTGGTGCTTGCCCTACGTGCTACCTTTTGACAAGTTGTACATGACCTGCAGTATAGCTTTACATCTCTGTTAACACAGGGCCAATAAAAATTTGAGGTGACACGAAACAGAGTACGCTTAATCCCCATATGACCAGCTAACAGCGAGTCATGGGCAGTATTCAATACAATAGGTCTAAAACTCTTTGGAATAACTACCTGTCTCCTGACTAAAACATAGTTGTCAAAGCATCTAGTCAGTACTGAGTTTTTAAATTCAAACCAATAACGTGAAGTTTTTGTTTTCTTCACATGTTTGCTCTCTGCTAGAGCAAACAATGGTTGCAAAGCAACATCTTCGCGCTGTTTGGTCGCGAACGACTGGGGGGAAACATGAACATTCTGAAGAGATGCTCTCTCACTAAATGGTATAGCTGGCTCTGCCTTGGATTCAGCGGCATGCTGGGCCCTAGTGACCACAGCGTTAGCCAACATTGGGTGAGATTCAACCCATTTATGTATCTCCTCTGGGGAGCAATCCTTAATACCTGGTATATTACCAAGGATAATGTCTGATACTGGTTCATCAAGGACACATGCCCTTACCTTACCTGTAAAGAAGGGTGTGGCAATATCTATTTCTGCCACTGGGTAACACTCTATACTCCCACCAAATGTTATGCACTTCACTGTTTTACCAGTAAAGGCAGATTCATCAATTAGCGATCTACGGACTCCGACAGTGGTACATCCAGAATCACGAAGGACACTTACATGCCTGTTATACAGAAAACCAGTATATAACGTGAGGCGTCCCACGTTCTCACAAGATGACATAGCAGGTAGAGCATGCCCGCAAATTAATCTGGGCTGTGAACCAGGTTGGAATAAAGATTTGCACCCATAACAATTTTCATCATTAAGTGAGCTAACAATACATGCATTGGCATGGTCGGCTCCCTTCTCATCATTCTTCTTTGCAGTTACACATGCATTACCCTTCTCATGATTGCTATTGTCATTATGCCCACAGTGTTTGTTAGTGCTGTTTCCATAATATTTCTTATAAGGTCTATTCCCAGCACATGACCAACATCTGCCACTATTCCTATTACCACTGTAGGGTGCATTGTCTTGTGTGGGTCTATGATCCATCCGTTTGTGATGCATTTCCTCATTACGGTTAGAATTCTGCCGCCACTGACCTTGGTTTGAATAACCATAGTCTCGCCTCTGTGAGAAGTTAGATGGTGACCTCTGCCTTGGGAAGTTATATTTTCCTCGGTAGTTGGATCTATAGCTTTGCCTTACTCTGCTGTCCACACTCTGTGATCGAGGTCTCTGACCACCATCTCTATAGTCATGACGAGCTACACATACTGGGAGTGCGTCCTTTATAGTTGGTTTGTGAACCTCTTTATCTGGGTGAGCTGTCATATATTGTCTCCCAAGTATCTCCATTGCCTCAAGGTCTTCTGGTTTTCTTTCTTGAAAAAATGAGGCAAGATCGGTGCTACATGCCGACAACACCTTGTCACGTAACATTAGATCAAGTAAGCCAGTGAAGGTCTTATCAATTCCGGACAATTCTATCCATCTTTTAGAATATAATTTTATTAATGAGATAAATTCTCCAAAGTCAGCTTTCCTGCTAGGCAGACAGGAATGAAATTTATCACGGAATCCTGCTTCCGTAAGCTGAAATTTACGTAGCAATGTCTCCTTGACAACATCGTAGTCTTCTCTACTACCGCTGTCCAGAGCAAAATAAGCCTGTAGAGCGTCCGCTGTTAAAAAATCGCATAATGTTGCACTCCACTGACCCTTGGGGATCTTCAATGCACTGACCTTGAGCTCAAAACGTTGTAAGAAACTATCGATGCAGTCGATTTTTTGGTTGAAATTTGGCAATCGTATCCGGTTTGTGGTCACAGGTGTACTAGATGATGTGTTTGGAGCGTCCAACTCCACTTTTCTTAGGGCGAAAGCAACATCTATATCTTTCTGAATACGCAATTTCTCTATCTCCAAATCAGTTGCTTTCTGAGCAGTTGCAGCAGCTAATCTTAATTTTTCTTGCTCAGCATCAATCTTTAGTTTTTCTAGCGCAAGAGCTTGTGCAAGATCTTTTTCTTTCTCATCATGTTCTAACTGACGACGTTTTAATTCACGTTCATTCTGCCTTTCAATTCTTGCATTATAGCTGTCAAATTGTGCAGTAGCAAACGCCTCTAGTTCCGCTCCTGATTTATTAAATTTAATCCCAATGTCTATAAAGTCCTGAAACGAAGACATGGTTTTCTCCCAGAAACCACTTTCTGTTCAAAATATAGTGACATTTATAATGATGAACAATAGAAAAGTCAATACATACGTAAGTCCTACAAAACTACCAAGGACATAATTAGAATGTGTTAAATTATGGTGATATTGTTAATGAACACTGCAGTGCTCAATACATGTTATAATAAAAGAAAAAAAATATGCAAAATTATGCCATGTATATCAATGGGTCCAGACAAATGTACAATGAAAAGATGAAGGCAATGATGTCAATGACAATGATGATGATGATGGTATATTTTCAAATACAACACCCACAAAAACAAATCAAAATTAACTAAAATAAGACAACAAAAACAATATTCTATATTAACATGTTAAAAAAATAATAACTATTAGACACTACAGATAATTCACAACTAAAACGAAACAACCGTCACATTAACAACTAAGGAGAAGAAGGTATAGAAAGCACTATTACAACAACTGACAATGTGAGACATATATACGAAACAATAACAAAACGTGATACCTAACGCCACATCTAAACAAAAATGAAATGTTCGCAATGCAAAAAAGGACTATCAGTATGAATGCGTCAAAGCGCTAAAATTCCTTAAATGTAAACCTCACACAAACCTATAGAAAATCACCTTTCATCATACTTCCGAAGATGAATGAAAAAAATGATACCTAAAAAAAAAAATTGGCAACACTGAACATATAGAATAGAAAAAAAGAAAAATAGCAAAGATGGAGCACGCTATGAAAGCACAAGATGCTTTAAACAAGCTTTTAAAATGAAGCTAAACGTATCGTAAAATGCAGACTAAAGTGTTTTGGTCTGAACACGGGCGTAACGTTGTTTACACAGTCTCGCATGAATCAGGAACACTGAGCCAAAATAGAAACTATAGTTCTGAAAACTTGTTTGATATGTCGTCTGGTCGAACTGTTTTATTTATTTCTTAATAATAAGGTCCGTAAAGTTTCTTTTATAGATTTATAAATGTTAGTACACGTATGGTCCCTGAAAGGCTTCAATGTTTTTGGAAAAACTAGGTTCTCCGTTCGTTTTAAAATATTCCATAAACAGAAATCATGCGTGTTTGTTGACGTAAATTCCTGCTGCCGTTAAAGGTCACGGGGCGTGGCTAATTTGCCGCTGTGCGACAAAATGTTTCGCTTTGTACGGGAAGTTCATTTGCGCGATTGCTGGTTTCACCGCAGTGTTTGCAAAAAGGTTAGTTTGCACGAAAGTTCATTTACACGAACAAAAAGTCATTGTTATACAGCGCAGCACTTCAAAATAGCTTAAAACACGTTGCATTGAAAGTGCATCTGAACTCCTGTTTCATCTTCAATCATATTATAGTTCAATTGATGCAAATGCATTTTAGATAAACTTGGTGCACATAATTAATTCAGGCACAATGGCTTGGCTACCCATCTGTTGAGGGTGTAAGGTAAAGGAACCCGTTACACGCCCATTGAGGCATATTGGGAATATGGTGTTAGGCCCATATTATCTTGACCGTCGGCACACTAGGGGTGATGTGGTCGGCATCACGCCGGCCGCCTTAACCTTCCCAGAGTTGCTCTGGTACCCATTTGAGGGTGTGTGTGTGGTTTATTTATATTTTTCGTGCTTATTCCTGCCTTTTGCGTTTGCACGACTGTTTATGTGTATCCAGTATTGGTAGGAATGTAATGTCCAGGGTTCTCTCTTTACGTGCCTGGCGAATAAACATTAATTCTTAGTAATAACTTACTTTGTGCACACATCTCTTTCTCCAACGAAAGTAATAATAACTGAATGACGGTTTGTAACTTTATTACACATTACGAAACTTCAGAATAGACCCATTGACGTGGTCAGGCAATTAGAACATAATCCAGACTAATAATAATAATAAAAGTCACTCATTTTCATGAACAATTATGAATGTTAAATATGCCATACATTATAATACTTCAATGTGAAACAGGAATATACATTAGGGCTATCCACGCATGCCCACACACACATCTCAACCGTAAAACGGCTGGACACTGACTGCTGGACACTGACTGCCCTCTCTTCGCTGCTAACTCTCTCTCGTTTTTTTACCTGCCTTGTTAGCAAAACTTTCACAGCCAGTCTCATCACGTGACACAGAGTGGCTATTTGGGTGAAATGGCAAAGTGCCAAACTCGGCGTTAAAATTAATGCATTTTCTACTCCCAACAGTTGGTTAAAATATCCTCTGACTGGTTACTAGCAGTTAATTAAATTTTTATTATAGCTTGAAGAGTTTAGCTAGAAATATTTATTTGTTCTGCTATCCACTGTAACACAGTAAAACTTTAGAGCTATAATATAACGGACCTAACTAGTAAATCACTCTGCACTGAAAATAACTCGTAAAATATAACTGACGATTTAAAAAGATTAAATCACTCAAACTACTAGTATAGTATTTACCTCAACACCGAACTACTGAGACCTTTCTCCAACGAAAACTAAGAAATTCACTTATACAAGTTATTCTAGAATCGAAGCTAGCTGTCTAGAGAAATCAGTGAGGTACTGGATGAATTGAGTTAGATTTCTGTGGTATACATACATTAAAGATGAAAGGAGATAGTTAATTATCCCCCTCCCCCCACCCCCCGAAAACCAAGCCCTACCAGATGTTCTCACCTACGGGAAATTCTACGTTCAGTTTTCGGCTTATGCGTAATTCAAAGCCGAAAATCCAGGATCTTCGTTCTCGCTTAGATCAGACAACGGCAATGCGCTAATCAGTGTGAGTTTCCTTCGTCTCTCTGCTCGTATTCAAGCGAGCAATGTCTTTAGATCTCCCGATTCGTCGTGTTTAATTACTTAGCAAACGAACGGATTCAGGAAAAGTTAATAAAGATTTCTCACTTGGTTCTCAAGATCTACTCAAATTTATTCAAATATGGTCGCTGTCTGATCTCTACAACGATTTGATCTCTGGCGCTGGTGCTTGAATTACAGCTCACGTTAGCTAATAGGTCTCTGGTAGACTCTCATCAAACAATTTAGCTACCCGCATTACAATGCGTGCTAAATGAGAAAAGAGGGATAGAATTCTAAGTAACAGGAGGTTTTATGTTAACCCAATAGGCGTAGGTGAAGGTAGGTAAAAAGACACATGAAGATAAAGAAAATAGATATATGAAATCAATTATCATAATCTTCCACAGTCGTAATAGTCCATTTAACCATATCTACTAGCAGATGTCGTAATAGTGCGTTTAACCACATCTACTAGCAGATGTCGTAATAGTGCATTTAACCACATCTACTAGCAGATGTGGTCATAGTGCATTTAACCACATCTACTAGCAGATGTGGTAATAGTGCGTTTAACCACATCTACTAGCAGATGTGGTAATAGTGCATTTACACACATGTGTGAATAAGGCTAGTCACCTCGTATTTACCTACATGTGTGTGTAAGAGTAGTCACATCGTATTTACTTACATCTGTGAGGAAGGGTGGAAATTTTGTATTTACCTACATGTGTGTGTAAGTGTGGTCATATCGTATTTAACTACATCTGTGAGGAAGTGTGAACATTTTGTATTTACCTACATGTGTGTGTAAGAGACCTCACGGTAGAAGGGGAACGACTAAGTAAGTAAGTAAGTAAGTGTGTGTAAGAGTAGTCACATCGTATTTACCTACATCTGTGAGGAGGGGTGGTCACATTGTATTTACTTACATGTGTGAATAAGGGTTGGTCATATCGTATTTACCTACACATGTGAATAACTGGGCGACAGACGGAAAACGACTGGCGCTGAAATCCACTTGGCGCCAAAATACGAGCTCGTCACGTGACCCCAATCGCTCGTCTACTTTCGTCAGCCTTTCGGCGACTTCCGAATGGCTTGCTAAATTTACGAACAAGCTGCTAACCGTACGGCAAACCGTGACACCTACATATGTAAATACAGGTGGTCATTTCGTATTTACTTACATCTGTGAGTAAGGATGATCATATCGTATTTACTTAAATCTGTGAATAAGGGTGGTCATATCGTATTTACTTACATCTGTGGATAAGGATGGTCATATCGTATTTACTTACATCTGTGAATAAGGGTGGTCATGTCGTATTTACTTACATCTGTGAATAAGGGTGGTCATGTCGTATTTACTTACATCTTTGAATAAGGGTGGTCATATCGTATTTACTTACATCTGTGAATAAAGATGGTCATATCGTATTTACTTACATCTGTGAATAAGGATGATCATATCGCATTTACTTACATCTGTGAATAAGTGTGGTCATATCGTATTTACTTACATCTGTGAGTAAAGATGTTCATATCGTATTTACTTACATCTGTGAATAAGGATGGTCATATCGTATTTACTTACATCTGTGAATAAGGGTGGTCATATCGTATTTACTTACATCTGTGAGAAATGATGGTCATATCATATTTACTTACATCTGTGAATACGGGTGGTCATATCGTATTTACTTACGTCTGTGAGTAAGGATGGTCATATCGTATTTACTTACATCTGTGAATAAGGATGGTCATATCGTATTTACTTACATCTGTGAGTAAGGATGGTCATATCGTATTTACTTACATCTGTGAGTAAGGATGGTAATATCGTATTTACTTACATCTGTGAGTAAGGATGGTCATATCGTATTTACTTACATCTGTGAATACGGGTGGTCATATCGTATTTACTTACATCTGTGAGTAAGGATGGTCATATCGTATTTACTTACATCTGTGAATAAGGATGGTCATATCGTATTTACTTACATCTGTGAATAAGGGTGGTCATATCGTATTTACTTACATCTGTGAGTAAGGATGGACATATGGTATTTACTAACATCTGTGAATACGGGTGCTCATATCGTATTTATTTACATCTGTGAATAAGGGTGGTCATGTCGTATTTACCCACATGTGCTAGGAGATTTGAGCAAAGTGCATTTACCCACATCTACTACGATGTGTGAGCATAGGGCATTTACCCACATCTGCTAGAAGCTGTGGGCATAGTGCATTTACCCACATGTACTAGGAGGGGTGGTCTTAGTGCATTTACCTGCATTTGTGAGTAAGAATGGTCACATCGTATTTACCTACATGTGTGAGGAGGGATGTTCATAGTGTATTTACATACATCTACTAGGAGGTGTGAGCATTGAGCATTTGTGCATTTACCTGCATTTGTGAGTAAGGGTTGTCACATCGTATTTACCTACATGTGCGAGGAGGGATGGTCAAAGTGCATTTACGTACAACTAATAGGAGGAGTGGTTATAGTGCATTTACCTGCATCTGTGAGTAATGTTACTGGCATCGTATTTACCTACATCTACTAGGAAGGGCGGTTTTAGTGAGTTTACCCACATCTGTAAAATCTTAGCTACAAAGCTTGAACCCTGATTAAATAAAAGAGCGAATACAAGTAAATGTGCATTAACCACGACTTTAAACGAAGAACACTTCGATTACAATTCACGACAAGTACAGAGTAATACATTAACCCTTACTTTATTTTAAGTTAGGAGTTTTGCTTAGTTTTGGCAAGGCGTATCCCGTTCAAACCTGACACAAGGTTCGTCAGGTTAAATTGGTCTGGGCTTACTTTTTTCCACCCTGACCTGACTTATCTTATTGTCGTAGATTTTTTTGATAGGAGAATTAAGACATAGATTGGTCCCTTCTGAATAGAAATAGAATAGGTGATAGCTCTGTGGGAGATAATAATAGAAATAGATTTTCACGAGTGAGTTGGTAGAAACTAATAGAGGCTGTCCCTGAAATCGAGAATCTTCTCTCTTTCAGCCTATCTTCTACAACAGATTTAGAGGAGTCAGACAGTCTATTATGATATATATTAATACATATATATATATATATATATATATATATATATATATATATATATATATATATATATATATATATATATATATATATATATATATATATATATATATATATATATATATATATATATATATATATATTTATATATTTATATATATATATATATATATTTATATATATATATACCACTCACATGCACACACACAAGTGACGACTGTTAGACGCACAGACGTGAAAAAACTATAACAATGGAAATATAGGTATTTGGGACAAGCTGACTAACACACTGGTAAAATGTTTATGTAAATTTTATTAACATAAAGAAAATTGTCCACAACAAATAAGTTTGCTCATCAAGCACATATAATTACACATAGGTTAATGAATTACTAAAAGAATAATAGGTTAATGAATTACTAAAAGAATAATAGACCCATAGGTATAATCTTTTCCCCCGATGTTTAGCCCACGAGCCTGTTAGAAGAAAAGTGATAGCCCCAAAGAGTCACGGATTCATACGTTGTAGTCTAAGATTTCCCTCTAAGGTTAAGAACAGAGTTGATACATTAATCTATTCTACGAGGGAAATATCATTAGCAACAAACTTGCATAAAGAAATTTCAAAGTGGGTGCATAAATACAAACAAATTGAAAGAATCACTCGTTCCGCTTTCACTCGGTTCATTCAGCAGGGGCCCCTGTCGTACTTTCTTACCTACAATCTGGCTGGCGTTCGCCGTCTGGCGCAACTTCAGGACACACACACCGTAACGTAAATATTATTTCGTTTAGTAAAAGTGGAACCCAGCTCTGCAGATCAGGTTTCATCCAATGGTCCGGGCAGCTTCCACTTTAACTGTATTTTCAGATTTCTGTTAGTGTCACTTGACTCAGGTCAGATAAGAAATTTTAAACGGGCTTACAGTGTCAGAACTCGAGGTTTCCAGTACTTCGGAAATGCCCGGTTGATAACTTCTCTCAATATGTATATATGTTCTTGGTCACACCACAATTAGTCAAAATGTCGGAAATGTTATTGTTTGTAAAATAGTTCGCCACAGGGCTGCATGTACTAGAGATTAATAGGAAGAATTTAAATCTGGCGCGATCGGCCCAGTTACTTCATTTAGCCTTAAAGTTTGTGAAAATGGGTACTCTGTCGTTTCTTGATGCAAACGCACTGCCAGACAGGTTTTACTTTGTAAACCCACGTCTTTAAGGACACAAATTTTTTTTTCTTTCTTCACAGATTTTACTCATATGTACTACACCGCTGGTAGAGGTTGGGCTTACCCCAGAATACTGTCTAAGAAAAAACATATAGAATACATAATATTATACACCTATCCTATGTCTACCCCGCGTACAATAACATATATATTCACTTCGGTTATTTAATTTAAATCAGAAATTATAAGCTTAAAGCTTGTCTCATCGTTTAAAACTTCCGTGAAATAAATTATAGTCATTACCAAAGATCAATCCTCATGAATTAGAAATACGTACATATTTCGTCAATACTCAATGATGACTCAGTGCATTAATTTAGTTTAGTTAAAATGTTCTCTACTAGTTACTAGCAGTTTAATTAAATTTAGTTATAGCTGAATGAGTTTTTTCGCTAGAAATTATAATTTATTCTGCTATCCACTGTAAAACTTAGAGAGTATAGCTAAATTATCATTTAATCACTCTACACAGAAATAAAACTAGTGAAAATGAAATATGCGATCACCACTTAAATCACTCAACACTATTAGATATTAATATTACCTCCAAATAGAACTACAGGCAATCACCACGAAACTAGAATTATTCACTTATATCGGTATTCTAGAAGCTCGGCAAAATTGTCGAGAAAACTAAGAACTTCGTTATACAAGTTTATTCTCTAGCACGAAGCGATCCGTCTACTGCAACTTAGGAGGACTGATGAATGAAGTCTAACTACTCTGGTATAATATCTGAAAACAGACAAAGGATCCACGCCATTCTCGAAAACCCGAAATAGCGTCTCGTCTTAACACTTCACATTAACTCAGGCGCCGGCAATAAAACTACCAGTGCTCGTTCTAACACCTGCCGCTACCTCTGGTCATTCCCAAGCGATGCATGTGTGCGCCTCTCACACCCATCACCGAGAAACTTAACCGTAGAAGCTTCGTGTCAGATGAAAATGCTAGACGATATGTCTGCCATCATGTCTGTCGAGAACGAATTTCACACTATTCGGTCTACTCAAGAACTTAGCTTAACAGCAATAAAAATGTGTTGCTAAATAAGAAAAGAGACAGGCGAAGGTTTGAATGGTGTCGTGAATTATTCTAATCCCAATATATAAATTAAAACGTAAATGCAAAGCCTAACAAATAAATTTAATAAAAAGGAAAGAAGAATGGTAAAGAACAGTGCTGTCACAATGCCTGTACTCGAAATCCCCCTTGTTTTCTACTTCGTCGGCAAATTGTAACGCTTTCACGTTGATAGTAAAAGCCTACTGTGTCGCTGCACGCTTTCTTCAATGAAACGTGTACTGTATTTCTTGGAAAAACCTTGAGATACGCAAGCTGATCAATGACCTAAATTTAATATTTCATTCATTCCATTTTATACACGGTGTAACTAAAAGACAGATGGACTAAAGGATAGAGAGAAGGGAGAGGCAGAAAGCAGGGACACCTGCAACACTAAACACGCGTCGCGCGATACACAATTGCTGCCATCACGCGTGTAAGGCCACATGCACTAACTTTATTTCAAATCGACAGTGATAAAATTCACTACCCATACCAGAGTTAGGTTTTAAAATCCTGAAAAACGCTTATTAGGAAAGATGACATTAGATGGGTTTACGTTTGAAAACATGACAGTACCCAGACACCACATGGGGATTGAAGTGAACAGGAGGTGGTAGAAAATGCACATTTTGAACGCAGCCACCTAGCTCCCTTAAATTGAGATATTTGGATTCCTTAGGGTTTGCTGACAAAGAATATGTAAAACGTTACGCAAATAGTCTAGGAATTACCAAGTTATGGCCAAAATAAAATAGTGGGGGTGCCTGACAGCATGAAATCATTTCTGCTCATAAAATTTTTTTTATAACGTGTTTGAAAAAACATTACGTTACGGAAATAGCCTACCATGTTAACTCCTATTTGATTGGAGCGCAACAAATGAAAGACTAAACACGATTGGTCGGACTATAAATACTATCTTGTGTTGTCAGGGGAAACGTGAGAAAGGGGTACTTTTTTGAAAAGATGTGTAGACATGGTTTGATTGGGTAGAGCTACGAATATACTCAATTCAGAGAGTCTGTTCATTGCCACATCTTGTAATAAACCTACTAAGAAGCAGTGCGTTGAGCACCAGTGTATATTTTTTATAAAATAAAGCCTGGGACATCGGCAGATCGGAGTTGTGCTATATTCATTGCCAGTCAACGAAACTGTTTATTATTATTTCCATGAATTGTGGTAAGCTTGAAATATTCAATATTTTTTAATGAAAATTGAATGTAAATTGATAATTATGTCTGTATATATGTGTGGTTCAGTAGCGAACATGATGTAAAGCCTATAGTGCTCCAGCCTGAACAGAAGGTGTCGGAGGAAAGTAAAACTGCATGGAATGGCCAAACAGTACACTGACACCTAGATTATTAACTAGAAAGAAATAATGCTGGAATTGCAGAGGCGTAGTAACCATTAGGGAGGGAAATACTGGTATAAAGTATTTCAGATGAAGCTGACAGTTGGCCTAACGCTCTGAACTCAATGTTTGTGATGTATTGTGCTCAGTGTAGAAATGGAGTATAAATTAGTTCTGACGTAGAAGGTACAACCTTCTTGTTTCAGGGACCGTGGTCTTAAAGTTATTGAGCAGCACCTGGTCAGAGCTTTGCTGAAGCCAGAGGTGGACAGCATACTCCTTGGTCCATATAGCAACCAGTGGGGTGGCTCCAGAACTCATTTAAGTAATCGAGCAGAGGAGTCTTTTACTGCAGTCATCACGCAAGATAAGAGAGTGTGGCCATGGAGCTCAACATTATGTACCCCCATCTTAAAATGACATTATAAACTAAAATTAAGAGGGGAATTTAATTGTTTTAATACCAGGAACTGAGAACATCTCCAATACTAGTTCCAATAGAAACAAACTATTGAAGTCATGATGACAAATACCAACAGAGCTTGAACAAAACAAAACCAGTATTACCTCATATTACCACTACACAACTGACACACATAGGATACCATTAATAATATATGTCACTATAAGAATCATATTAATAAATTCTGTACATATAACTTGTAATTAAATTGATTGTGATTCCTGGTTCCCTTTGTATTTGAATCAGGACACATATACATTCATGACAGCACTGAATACATATTGTTATTTGAAAAGTTATCAGTGACTCCTTTAAGATATCCTCTTAGAGTGTTATATGTATGTGAGTGTCACAGTGTTGTCAAGTGTGGTGGAATAAATTAAATTGTTTATCTGTCTGTTGTTGTTATGACTTACACTTCATCATACACATACCCTAGACATATAACGTAGTCATCACACTATTCCAGAATAATTCTGACTGAGGTATACATATGTGGCAGTAAGTAAGGTTATCTATAATACACTACTCTTATTAGATATAGATACCTTCACAGCTGATCTCAGTCAGTACAATAAGTCCCCTATAAATATTTATAACATCCCACTTTACCACATATATTGGGGTCTCGCCCTCGGGATTTTGAATCTTTCCCTATTACAAATATTGGGGGTAACTCACTTCAGGGAATAATAAGAATTAAAAGGTATCCTTGGGTGAAAATAAATAAGGTTGAGCTCACAGTGCCTGTGTTGTCTTGAGTTAATTAGTCATAGATAAAATTGTTTAGACATTTATCTGTTAGACAATGGCAGACCTGGCAAAATTTCGATCTGCTGCTGTACAGACTGCGAAAGAGTTAGGAATGGACGGACAAATTATGATTTCTTATTTCACTGCTGAATGTGACAAATATATTGAACGGGAAGAAAGAAGATTAGAAAAAGAGGCCGAAAGAAAATTAGAATCTGAAAGATTGGCCGAAGATAAGAGAATAGAAGCTGAAAAAGAGATTAAGAGGTTGCAGATTGAGGCTGAGGCTAAGAGGTTGCAAATTGAGGCTGAGGCTAAGAAATTGGAAGCAGAAGAAAGAAGATTGACTGCAGAAAGAGAAGACAAAAGATTGGCTGCAGAAAGGGAAGAGAAGAAATTAGCTGCAGAAAGAGAAGAAAAGAGATTAGCTGCAGAGAGGGAAGCAGAAAAGGAGGAGAAGAGATTACAAAGGGAACATGAGTTACGACTAAGGGAGTTTGAGTTTCAGGGCCATGCTCCTGAAAATGGTGCCAGTCCCTTTGCCTCTGATGCCACTGCTAGCCAGGGAGCCTCAACCTCAGCTATGAATTTTCATTTAGATCATTTTGTTGAGAAAGACGATGATATAGAGAGCTATCTAAATAGGTATGAACTATTAGCTACCACATATGGGTTAGAGAGAGAAAGGTGGAGCTTAAAGTTATCTCAGGGACTTCGTGGGGCAGCTTATGAAGTTTTTGCAAAAATGAGCAGAAGTGATCAGGAAAATTATGACATGCTAAAGCAGGCTCTTTTGTTAAGATATGAAAAGAATGCAGAATTTTATAGGAAAAAATTTAGGAATGCTAAACTACTGTCAGGTGAAACCTATCACCAGTTCTCTGCACGAATAGAATAGGCCACGGTATGAAAATAAAAATAAAACCCCACAATTCGATGAAAGGAAATATGATGAAAGAAAATCTTTCAACCAAGGAAAAAGGTGGTGTAAAAATTGTAAGATGAACAATCATGACACTGACCATTGTAGAAGGAAACCTGTGTACATGGCCACCCTTCAGGTCAGGTCGACCTCAAGACAGGAGGAGGATATTATGTTAGATACCACTCCAGAAGAGATGAGGAAGGCACAGGCTGGGGATAAAACACTCAAGCCTTGTTTCAGGAAATTGTCAACTTGTCATACAACTCCAGGCAAGGGAGATTTTTACATGAAAAACAAGTTGATGTATAGGAAGACTGGAGCTAGATCCAAAGGTCAGGGACAGCTGGTACTTCCTAAAAGATATAGGGCAGACTTAATAAGGAGCCTACATGTGAAACCAGATGGGGACCATGAGAAGATAGGTACCATCATTCAAAAGGTGGCTCACAATTATTATTGGCCCAAAGCAAGATGGGACATTGAGAATTTTGTAGAAAGGTGTAGCATAGCACATGAGGGAACACCCACAAGTGGGAACATTGATCAGGACCTGGACACGCCACGGGGCAAAATTAGGCCTGATAATAAAAAGAAAAATAGATTTGATAAAGTGGACCAAAGGGAATGGGAAGCCCCTTTTCACGGACAAGCTTCACTTAACTGTTTTACAATGGCCACTATGCGGAGAGTGCAAAAAGATGTCTTACCCCAGGATAAGCCGAAAATCCCTCAATCGGACTTAAACAAACTGGAGGAAGAGGATGTAGAGAGGAAATCTCTCATCAAGAATATTAAGTGGGGAGAAAGCCCCAAAAGAAAAATTGGTAGCGGTCGTTTTATGCATGATAATTCTGGGAAGAAAAATCATCACTATAGAGCTTCGAGTGGAAGAGACCATACCGGTGCATGGACAAATAGGTCCACAAAATTAAAGGTCCATATGTAGCTTTGTTAAGAACGTGGACTGATGAAAAGGCAGAGGAAAACATTACATCTTCATACCAATATGTGAATGAGCTGACCACTCGGTTAAAAACTGGCTGGAAACTTGCCAATGAAAATTTGAAACAAGCCAGGAAGAAACATGCTGCCTATTATAACAGGAAGGCGAAAGACAGAGATTTGGCTGTGGGAGAGAAGGTACTGCTTCTTCTCCCCGGGAGTCAGAATAAGTTACAGATTGGATGGCAAGGTCCATATACAGTTTTAGAGAAGGTGTCTAGAACAAATTATAAGATAGATAAGAAGGGGAAAGAAAAAATCTATCATGTGAATCTCCTGAAAAAATATTTGGAAAGAGAACATCAGGAAGAGACACACTTGTTGACCTTGTCCATCGCCATGGAGATGAAAAAGGAACCACTTTCATCATTTGAATATCCATTACACCCCTGTGAGACAGCAGCACAGGTGAAAATCAGTACACAATTAACAAAAACTCAGAAAGAGAGAGTGCAACAGGTTCTAAATAATCATGCAGAGGTGTTAACAGACCGACCAGGGCATACAAACCTATTGGAATATGATATGAAACTGATAGACCCCACACCTGTCTGTATGAAACCATATTCGATTCCGTTTGCTAAGGAGAAAGCATTGAAGGAAAAGCTCACAAGTAAACCTATTTTGAAATTACCTGACTTAAGTCAAGAATTCATAGTAAGGACGGATGCCAGTAATATTGGGTTGGGTGCAACTCTACTACAGAAATCAGATGCATTGGATGGGGAATTAAGCCCAGTGGCATATGCTAGCAGAAAATTGAATAAAGCTGAAATCAACTACTCAACTAGCGAAAAAGAATGTCTTGCAGTAATATGGGCGATAAAGAAATTCAATATTTATCTGTATGGGAAGGCATTTAAGTTGCAAACGGATCACAAACCTTTATCGTTTCTAGCCCAGGCTAGGCATGAGAACTCTAGGTTACTCCGATGGTCCTTACTTTTGGCTCCATATAATTTTAGCATTGAGTATATATCTGGGAAAACAAATTTGGGAGCGGATTTTTTAAGCCGCCATCCGTGTGATGAGAATCACCGTAAACCCCAGAAATAATAATAAATTTCTCTATGTGTATATAGAATAAAGGACTGACATATAATGTCTGTTTTAAGAGGGGAGATGTCGTGAATTATTCTAATCCCCATATATAAATTAAAACGTAAATGCAAAGCCTAACAAATAAATTTAATAAAAAGGAAAGAAGAATGGTAAAGAACAGTGCTGTCACAATGCCTGTACTCGAAATCCCCCTTGTTTTCTACTTCGTCGGCAAATTGTAACGCTTTCACGTTGATAGTAAAAGCCTACTGTGTCGCTGCACGCTTTCTTCAATGAAACGTGTACTGTATTTCTTGGAAAAACCTTGAGATACGCAAGCTGATCAATGACCTAAATTTAATATTTCATTCATTCCATTTTATACACGGTGTAACTAAAAGACAGATGGACTAAAGGATAGAGAGAAGGGAGAGGCAGAAAGCAGGGACACCTGCAACACTAAACACGCGTCGCGTGATACACAATTGCTGCCATCACGCGTGTAAGGCCACATGCACTAACTTTATTTCAAATCGACATTGATAAAATTCACTACCCATACCAGAGTTAGGTTTTAAAATCCTGAAAAACGCTTATTAGGAAAGATGACATTAGATGGGTTTACGTTTGAAAACATGACAGTACCCAGACACCACATGGGGATTGAAGTGAACAGGAGGTGGTAGAAAATGCACATTTTGAACGCAGCCACCTAGCTCCCTTAAATTGAGATATTTGGATTCCTTAGCGTCTGCTGACAAAGAATATGTAAAACGTTACGCAAATAATAATAATAATAATAATAAATTCTTTAAGCGCCAAACACGGCGCATAAGGCAGAAACCAGTGCTCTCCAGGTTGTTCGTTGTGACGCCACTCCTCTTAGCTCTTGCACATTATTTAGGCCCAACGTTCTTCCTTCTCTTATTATTGTTCTTCTGAGTGTTTCTTTTGGTCTTCCTTTTTTCCGCTTACCCTCAGGAACCCAAGTGAGCGCCTGTAGTGGTATTCTGTTGTTTTGCATTCGTAGGACATGACCGATATATGACCATCGTCTTTTCCTTATATAGTCGGAGACATATTTCTGCCTAGAGTCTTCTCTTATTTGTCGATTAGTCTTGAATTCTTTCCAACTGATGTTCATGAGTTTTCTAAGACATTTGTTCTCGAATGTATTCAGCTTGTTCTCCAATGATTTTGTTATTTTCCAACTCTCACAGCCGTATGTTAACACTGAGATAACATTTGAATTAAACAGACGAAGCTTGGTATGTATATTCAATGATCGTAATTTCCAAATGTTAGATAATCTATTGAAGGCGCTAGCTGCCAAAGCAATTCTAGTATGGATTTCTCTTGTTGTGTCACCATCCTGAGTCATTTTACTGCCCAAATAATTGAAACTTTCAACTTTCTGTAGTTTTTCCCCGTTCAAGATGATATCAAAGGTCTCGTTAGAAAAGTTCATAGCTTTAGTTTTAGAGGCATTTATTTGGAGACCTATTTTAACCGAGAGATGACACAAATTATTTATTGCTTCTTGGGATTGTCTTGGTGTTGAACTTAAGAATGCTACATCATCTGCGAAATCCAGGTCCCCCAGGAATTTTCCATTTGTCCATTTTATACCCAATTGTTCATTGTGGGTATAGTTTCTCATAACCCAATCAATAGCTATTCCAAAAAGTAGTGGTGACATAATACAGCCTTGTTTCACCCCTGTTTCTACTGTAAACCATTCTGTATTCCCTTTATTTGTTCTAACACAACATCTTGCATTGTCATATAGCGCTTTGATTATATTCACATATTTTGTTGGAAAACCATAGATTGTAAGTATCTTCCACAATGATGGGCGGTGTAGACTATCAAAGGCTTTTTGAAAATCGACGAAGGTGATAATAAGTGGCGCAAATAGTCTAGGAATTACCAAGTTATGGCCAAAATAAAATAGTGGGGGTGCCTGACAGCATGAAATCATTTCTGCTCATAAAATTTTTTTATGTATTGTGGTTCGCACTATTGACCTGCCATTGAAACATCATTTTTTGATGATGCGTAGATGGCAGAGCGGATAGTGTGATTCGCTTGCATGGCTAGGCGGGGTTGTCGCACGGAAGGTCCAGTGTTCAAATCCTGGGTGAGCCACTCATGTCTGTTGTTTTTCTGTTGTCTGGTGTTCTACTTCTTTATTTCCTGCGAGTGCCTGATAACATACCTTTATATTTGTTTCATATTAATTTACTGTTTACGGGCCTCAGGTTTCCCTCCCTTATTTGTAATAAATGTTTGTACAATACCAAACCTACCCACTATCCTGTTCTCACTGTTCTAGTCTACTATCATTTACTGGACACAGTATTAAGGTCCTAAGGGTCTTGTTGGATTCGGCCTATACTGCTTGATAGTAATACAACAGAAGTGATTGCGTCATTAATAGGCTGAACTGCCCATGGAGGACTTCTGGTGTCGTGTATTGTGGTTCGCACTATTGACCTGCCATTGAAACATCATTTTTTTGATGATGCGTAGATGGCAGAGCGGATAGTGTGATTCGCTTGCATGGCTAGGCGGGGTTGTCGCACGGAAGGTCCAGTGTTCAAATCCTGGGTGAGCCACTCATGTCTGTTGTTTTTTCTGTTGTCTGGTGTTCTACTTCTTTATTTCCTGCGAGTGCCTGATAACATACCTTTATATTTGTTTCATATTAATTTACTGTTTACAGGCCTCAGGTTTCCCTCCCTTATTTGTAATAAATGTTTGTACAATACCAAACCTACCCACTATCCTGTTCTCACTGTTCTAGTCTACTATCATTTACTGGACACAGTATTAAGGTCCTAAGGGTCTTGTTGGATTAGGCCTATACTGCTTGATAGAAATACAACAGAAGTGATTGCGTCATTAATAGGCTGAACTGCCCATGGAGGACTTCTGGTGTCGTGTATTGTGGTTCGCACTATTGACCTGCCATTGAAACATCATTTTTTGATGATGCGTAGATGGCAGAGCGGATAGTGTGATTCGCTTGCATGGCTAGGCGGGGTTGTCGCACGGAAGGTCCAGTGTTCAAATCCTGGGTGAGCCACTCATGTCTGTTGTTTTTCTGTTGTCTGGTGTTCTACTTCTTTATTTCCTGCGAGTGCCTGATAACATACCTTTATATTTGTTTCATATTAATTTACTGTTTACAGGCCTCAGGTTTCCCTCCCTTATTTGTAATAAATGTTTGTACAATACCAAACCTACCCACTATCCTGTTCTGACTGTTCTAGTCTACTATCATTTACTGGACACAGTATTAAGGTCCTAAGGGTCTTGTTGGATTCGGCCTATACTGCTTGATAGAAATACAACAGAAGTGATTGCGTCATTAATAGGCTGAACTGCCCATGGAGGACTTCTGATGTCGTGTATTGTGGTTCGCACTATTGACCTGCCATTGAAACATCATTTTTTGATGATGCGTAGATGGCAGAGCGGATAGTGTGATTCGCTTGCATGGCTAGGCGGGGTTGTCGCACGGAAGGTCCAGTGTTCAAATCCTGGGTGAGCCACTCATGTCTGTTGTTTTTCTGTTGTCTGGTGTTCTACTTCTTTATTTCCTGCGAGTGCCTGATAACATACCTTTATATTTGTTTCATATTAATTTACTGTTTACAGGCCTCAGGTTTCCCTCCCTTATTTGTAATAAATGTTTATACAATACCAAACCTACCCACTATCCTGTTCTCACTGTTCTAGTCTACTATCATTTACTGGACACAGTATTAAGGTCCTAAGGGTCTTGTTGGATTCGGCCTATACTGCTTGATAGAAATACAACAGAAGTGATTGCGTCATTAATAGGCTGAACTGCCCATGGAGGACTTCTGGTGTCGTATATTGTGGTTCGCACTATTGACCTGCCATTGAAACATCATTTTTTGATGATGCGTAGATGGCAGAGCGGATAGTGTGATTCGCTTGCATGGCTAGGCGGGGTTGTCGCACGGAAGGTCCAGTGTTCAAATCCTGGGTGAGCCACTCATGTCTGTTGTTTTTCTGTTGTCTGGTGTTCTACTTCTTTATTTCCTGCGAGTGCCTGATAACATACCTTTATATTTGTTTCATATTAATTTACTGTTTACAGGCCTCAGGTTTCCCTCCCTTATTTGTAATAAATGTTTGTACAATACCAAACCTACCCACTATCCTGTTCTCACTGTTCTAGTCTACTATCATTTACTGGACACAGTATTAAGGTCCTAAGGGTCTTGTTGGATTCGGCCTATACTGCTTGATAGAAATACAACAGAAGTGATTGCGTCATTAATAGGCTGAACTGCCCATGGAGGACTTCTGGTGTCGTGTATTGTGGTTCGCACTATTGACCTGCCATTGAAACATCATTTTTTTTGATGATGCGTAGATGGCAGAGCGGATAGTGTGATTCGCTTGCATGGCTAGGCGGGGTTGTCGCACGGAAGGTCCAGTGTTCAAATCCTGGGTGAGCCACTCATGTCTGTTGTTTTTCTGTTGTCTGGTGTTCTACTTCTTTATTTCCTGCGAGTGCCTGATAACATACCTTTATATTTGTTTCATATTAATTTACTGTTTACAGGCCTCAGGTTTCCCTCCCTTATTTGTAATAAATGTTTGTACAATACCAAACCTACCCACTATCCTGTTCTCACTGTTCTAGTCTACTATCATTTACTGGACACAGTATTAAGGTCCTAAGGGTCTTGTTGGATTCGGCCTATACTGCTTGATAGAAATACAACAGAAGTGATTGCATCATTAATAGGCTGAACTGCCCATGGAGGACTTCTGGTGTCGTGTATTGTGGTTCGCACTATTGACCTGCCATTGAAACATCATTTTTTGATGATGCGTAGATGGCAGAGCGGATAGTGTGATTCGCTTGCATGGCTAGGCGGGGTTGTCGCACGGAAGGTCCAGTGTTCAAATCCTGGGTGAGTCACTCATGTCTGTTGTTTTTCTGTTGTCTGGTGTTCTACTTCTTTATTTCCTGCGAGTGCCTGATAACATACCTTTATATTTGTTTCATATTAATTTACTGTTTACAGGCCTCAGGTTTCCCTCCCTTATTTGTAATAAATGTTTGAAAAAACATTACGTTACGGAAATAGCCTACCATGTTAACTCCTATTTGATTGGAGCGCAACAAATGAAAGACTAAACACGATTGGTCGGACTATAAATACTATCTTGTGTTGTCAGGGGAAACGTGAGAAAGGGGTACTTTTTTGAAAAGATGTGTAGACATGGTTTGATTGGGTAGAGCTACGAATATACTCAATTCAGAGAGTCTGTTCATTGCCACATCTTGTAATAAACCTACTAAGAAGCAGTGCGTTGAGCACCAGTGTATATTTTTTATAAAATAAAGCCTGGGACATCGGCAGATCGGAGTTGTGCTATATTCATTGCCAGTCAACGAAACTGTTTATTATTATTTCCATGAATTGTGGTAAGCTTGAAATATTCAATATTTTTAAATGAAAATTGAATGTAAATTGATACATTATGTCTGTATATATGTGTGGTTCAGTAGCGAACATGATGTAAAGCCTATAGTGCTCCAGCCTGAACAGAAGGTGTCGGAGGAAAGTAAAACTGCATGGAATGGCCAAACAGTACACTGACACCTAGATTATTAACTAGAAAGAAATAATGCTGGAATTGCATAGGCGTAGTAACCATTAGGGAGGGAAATACTGGTATAAAGTATTTCAGATGAAGCTGACAGTTGGCCTAACGCTCTGAACTCAATGTTTGTGATGTATTGTGCTCAGTGTAGAAATGGAGTATAAATTAGTTCTGACGTAGAAGGTACAACCTTCTTGTTTCAGGGACCGTGGTCTTAAAGTTATTGAGCAGCACCTGGTCAGAGCTTTGCTGAAGCCAGAGGTGGACAGCATACTCCTTGGTCCATATAGCAACCAGTGGGGTGGCTCCAGAACTCATTTAAGTAATCGAGCCGAGGAGTCTTTTACGGCAGTCATCACGCAAGATAAGAGAGTGTGGCCATGGAGCTCAACATTATGTACCCCCATCTTAAAATGACATTATAAACTAAAATTAAGAGGGGAATTTAATTGTTTTAATACCAGGAACTGAGAACATCTCCAATACTAGTTCCAATAGAAACAAACTATTGAAGTCATGATGACAAATACCAACAGAGCTTGAACAAAACAAAACCAGTATTACCTCATATTACCACTACACAACTGACACACATAGGATACCATTAATAATATATGTCACTATAAGAATCATATTAATAAATTCTGTACATATAACTTGTAATTAAATTGATTGTGATTCCTGGTTCCCTTTGTATTTGAATCAGGACACATATACATTCATGACAGCACTGAATACATATTGTTATTTGAAAAGTTATCAGTGACTCCTTTAAGATATCATCTTAGAGTGTTATATGTATGTGAGTGTCACAGTGTTGTCAAGTGTGGTGGAATAAATTAAATTGTTTATCTGTCTGTTGTTGTTATGACTTACACTTCATCATACACATACCCTAGACATATAACGTAGTCATCACACTATTCCAGAATAATTCTGACTGAGGTATACATATGTGGCAGTAAGTAAGGTTATCTATAATACACTACTCTTATTAGATATAGATACATTCACAGCTGATCTCAGTCAGTACAATAAGTCCCCTATAAATATTTATAACATCCCACTTTACCACAAATGGGAGAGTTATATTTTTCACAATCAAACGAATGCGAAATAAAGGATAAAAGAGCGATATTAAAGTAGAAGACTCGGGTAGAATAAAGAAAAGATATAGAAATTTATTAATCATAAATCTCTCTGCGACACTTATGTAATTGGTAAATTCATTAAAAGTGTATATAACACAGAGACGAGAGAAGAAGGACATACACAGAAGTCGGTGAATAAATATGATCTTCTTCTTCATAACCCTCCACTCACAAAGGAGCATAGGCCTTCAACAAACACATGCCAAGTCCTCCTGTCACGTGCCATCATCTCAAGTTCTTTCTACGTTCTCCTCATCATTTTCACCTCTGTTTCCAGCTATCTTTTCCATGTGCTTCTTGGTCTACCTCTGCCTCTCTTGCCCTGGGGGTTCCAGAACAAGGACTGCCTTGTAATGCTATCAACAGGTTTCCTCAGTGTGTGTCCTATCCATCGCCATCGTCTTCTTCTCATCTCTTGTTCCACTGGCACTTGTCAAGTTCTTGTCATCAGTTCCACGTTGGTAACCTTGTCATACCATTTTAATCCTTCTATTCTACGCAAGCACCCATTTATGAAAGTCTGTAGCTTTTTGGTTGTTGTCTTTGTTGTTCTCCATGTTTCACAGCCATATAATAGGACTGACTTCACATTTGAGTTGAAGATTCTTATTTTCGTGTTGGATCTCCATATATTTCCCAGTGCAATGAAAGCTCCTCTTTCTTTTTGTATTCTTATTTTGATATCATTGTCTGTCCCTCTAACTTTGTCTATATTGCTGCCAAGATATGTGTACGATTCTACATCTTGTAGTGGTGTTTCTTCATGTTCAACCCTGTTATCATTACCCGCATTTATTCTCATTATTGTTGTCTTTTCCCCGTATATTTTCAGATCCAATTGCTGTGACCTTTCATCGAGTGTTTTCAATTTGTCCTGCATTTAATTACGGTTATGGGACAGAAGAGCCACGTCATCGCAAAATCCAGATCATCCAACGGCTTAGTCAGAGTCCACTGGATTTCATTTTATGTTGTGTGTGGTCGATGTTCTCATAACCCAGTCTATTGCTAGTAAGAAAAGAAATGGAGACAAGAGGCATCCCTGTCGCATTCCCGTTCTTATCCCAAACGGTTCTGTAAGCTGTCCTTCGTGAAGAACTCTGCATGTCATGTCTTCATATGTTCTCTTTATTAAATTAATGATCTTTGGGGGAACTCCATAATGCCTCATCAATTCCCAAAGTGATTCTCTGTCTACACTGTCAAATGCCTTTTCGTCGTCCACAAATCCAATATATAGTGCTGAATTCCATTCCAGACTTTGTTCAACTATTATTCTCAAAGTGGCTATCTGGTCTGTACAGGATCTGTTTTGTCGAAAACCTGCTTCGTTCATCTCTCAGTTTCTTGTCTATGGACTCTTTTACTCTCTCGAGGATAATCCTGTTTAATACTTTTCCTGGCACTGATAGTAACAATATTCCTCTATAATTATAAATATGATCACAGCTTGATAATTCTTGTCATTTGCGTGACAAGGTAGCACTACAGGGATCTACGTTGCAGTGAGTGACAAGTAGGGATTGCTGTAATGTATGTCATGTATTACGATGAGTGACAAGTAGGAATTGCAGTAATGTATGTGATATATTATGATCAGTCACTGTGACGGAATTCTAAATACAATAGCTAAATTATAATATAACAAGATAGTGCGTAAAGTCAAAATAAGATAGAAAATAAAAATTGAGTCCAGCATCTTGTTCGCCCACGCCAGTTAATATGCGGGTTTTGCTAAGCCTTATAGCCGAATGGAGGGTACTGTATTTTTCAAGTTTGACCTTGGATAAAACCTAACACTTTTTCCCAAGGTTCAAACAATAATTGCCTCGGTGATAGAATATATAGTAAAAGGGGGAGAGAGAGGGTGATAAATGGCCTCAAATGCTAATCGCGACTAACATCGTTTCTAAAAATAAAACCAACGCGCAAAAGCCTTGCCTAGGGCGATTCCCAAAATACGAGGAAAAATTTAGAACATGTAGACAACTCGTGTCACAAAAACAACCTTAGCTCTTATTTCAAAGGACGTAATTATCACGCAAATAGAGCGGACAGCACATGGAAAAGAATTGAACGTGTAGTAGACTAAAAATAAAAAACTAACATAGAAAATAAAAACTGTGTACTTCTGAACCAAGCCAACTAGTCCCATATAAATTATATATTGGTGTACCTTAGGACTTGCTGACAAAGAATATGGTAGTAGTTACGCAAATAGTCCATTAATTAACTAATTATAGCCATAATACTATAGTGGATCCGACCAGACTGTCAGGAAAGATCATGCCTGATTATAATTTTTTATGGCATGTTTTGAAAAAACGACTTTGGGTAAATGAGGTTAAACGGTACGGGATATTTGATTGGTTGGATTTTAAAGGAAGGCGAAGTATGATTGGTTGACCTAAAACTAAAAATATATTTGCCTTGGAAACATATTGGGAGTTGTTATTTGAAACGATAGATTAAAAAATAAATGTAAACATGGTCTCATTGGATAAAGCAGTAGATATTGGCACGAAACGGGGACTGTTCACTGCCATTTCAAGAAAATTTTGTGTAAAGCAAGATCGATGAGAGCAGGCGGAGAATTTTCTAACATAGGAAAAGCTTGGACATAGGGCAGATCGAAAATGTGCCATATTCTATTGCCTAGTCATCGTTTACTTGTGTTATTTCCTTGCATTTGTGAGGTTTTTGGTGGCTGTCAATAACTGGTGCCAGACTACAGTGGGCCGATATATTCATGCCACAGTCTTGCCTTTTGCGGAGACAACTGTAGACCACCATCATTCTTGAAGAAGTGGGAGCTGAAGGTTGTCGTTCAGCGAAGTGCAGGAAGATTCCTACATCATATTACAAAGATAGGTGCATGTTTCGGCACCTGATCGCTCAACTAACATTATAATAAAAATAAGAGACTGGGAATAGTGATATAAACATTCCATCAGTGTCCACAGAAACTTACAAACAACATGCAGAGATGATGATAATAAACAATCTACCAGTGTATACTAGAAGTCACCTCAGTTAGAAAATACACTACACCCTTATATAATAATAATATGTGTATTATGGACAGAAGATCCATTGTATAAATTGATTGATGTAATTAATTTCTATGGTTTCACTTTTGATTGACAGTCCTGATTCCAAATAAATTAGATTCAGGACAATAAATTGAAAAAAACATTAACTTTACCAAACTTTCAACCACTGACTTACTAAAGATAGTCTTTTAAAGTGTAGTTCGTATGTGATTGTCGTGGTACTGTTGTGTTGTATTAGATAATAAAATAATTGTGTAATTGTTTATATGTTTAGTTGGTTAATGCAACCTTACACTAACATTTCATAACCCTAGACACCAAACGTAGTCATCTTACAGTCTATCTAGAATAAGTCTGAATGAGATCATAGTGGTGGTAGTAGAAAGGTGCCTTGGAAATTTACTCTAATATTTATTATATTCAGGGACCTTCACAGCTGACCTCATTCAGTACACTAAGATTTCTTAACAACAAACTGTATTAACATCAAACCCACCACAGTCACAAAGAGGGACTGCAGTGATGTGTGTGATATATTAAGATGAGTAAAAAGTAGGAATTTCAGTAATGTATGTGATATATTAAGATGAGCGACAAGTAGGAATTATAGTGATATATTACGATGAGTGACAAGTAGGAGTTGTAGTGATATATTGCGATGAGTGACAAGTAGGAATTGTAGTCATATATTACGATGAGTGACAAGTAGGAATTGTAGTCATATATTACAATGAGTGACAAGCAGGAACTATAGTGATATATTACGATGAGTGACAAGTAGGAATTGTAGTGATACGATGAGTGACAAGTAGGAATTATAGTGATATATTACGATGAGTGACAAGTAGGACTTGTAGTAATGTATGTGATATATTACGATGAGTAACAAGTAGGAATTGTAGTAATGAATGTGATATATTATGATGAGTGACAAGTAGGAACTGTAGTAATAATTACGATGAGTGACAAGTAGGAACTATTGTGATATATTACGATAGAGTGACAAGTAGGAATTGTAGTAATGTATGTGATATATCACGATGAGTGATAAGTAGGAATTGTGGTGATTGTGACGTATAATGGAAATATAGCCTACAGTATCTGACAGCCCTGAAATCCCGTTAGCGTTCTAAGATTTGCTAGTAAAAGTCAAGCATTTTTTTTCTGCCTTCATTACTCACTTTTAATCCACGCCTCTTTTCTTGAGACGTAAACAAAAGGAAAGTTTACCAACTTCCGCAACCTGCCAGTCATAACAGGAAGCGAAGCTGGCTTGTTTACCTGAGTTTCTCACGCGAGCTGATCTGTCAATCATCGGATATCAGACAGACGCACGTGGAAACACCCGACCTTTTGAAGGTAGTCGCACGGGAAAAAAAAAAGATTTTCCCCGAGGACCCTTTGATGTTCGTACATAAAGGGAGAGATAACCCTGTGATCTCCAGAAGCGGGCTAAGTCCAAAGAAACCCGTTACACGGTTTAAGTCTCTGTTGTCGATTAGCAGTGTCCGACAGAGCGACCGTGAAAACCTTTTATCTTGGGAACTCTGTCCCGATTTTCTGCTATGCGCTTTAGTGTGAAAAGTAACGTCATCTATAGATCAGAAAGACAATAATGTATATAAACTTCCCAAACCAGTTATCAGTTGTCGCTCAGAATTTTTCGGATTGTCTAAACACGTATTCTAGAACCATTGTGGAAGATGTGTTAATAGCTTCGTGTGGATTTCATTCTGATTTGTGGTAATAGAAATTTGTGCTTAAGCGTGATTTAATGTGTTAAGTTTTACCATTATAATTCACTGTGATTTCCTAGCGTTAAAACTAGGGAAATAAAATAACGCGTAAATATTTCGTGCCAGTTGTTCAGTTTAATGTAATTTCCATCACTCGCTTTCTCACATAAGAAGATACGGTTTAGCTGACTGAATTAATATGCAACGCGCGACTGATAGTGGACCATAGAATTCACGTTATATTTCATTTTGTGTAATTATATAAGTGACTAATGTTTAATATCATACGACTAAAAAAAAACAGACGCCGACAATCTAATAGCTATTAATGACAGGCGATATTTGTTAAGTGCGCGTAGGGATAATTAAACAATAATTGACATTGTGCGCTGATCGTTGACCGGAGCAGGAGGGGAAGGCTGCATACCTCAACCAAACCTGCACTCGCTAAGCGACGCGCGATAGGACAGGCTAGAGACACCGTGTGCCTTTTAACTTTAATCAGGACTGACGGAGAGGATAAGAGATAGTCTTGTCCCCTTCCGTGTATATATATGTAGAGATATAATAGTAGCATTTTTTTCATAATGTTTCTCTATTCTTAAGCAGACCTGATCAAGGGCGACCAGCGGTCTATTTTGATCCTTTTTCTTCATTTACTGATTGGATTAAGGTGGTCTTTTTCTTGGCTTACTCGTCCCCAAGTTCAATTGTGAACAGGATTGGCCAAAGAGACTAACTGACATTTTAAAAGGTAAATTTAACTGGATTTTTTAAAACCAAGAATTCATTTGTTCAATTTTATCAGCACACTGGGTTGTGAAAGATATAACAGTTCTCTCGACTTTTGACAGTCGTATCAGCGGATTTATCAGCAAGTTACGCTGTTTCAAAATCGGCACTCACCACAGAGACAGCCGATAGGATTTACCATCATCATTTATAAATTGTAACAGTCTTAGCAACCAGATGTTTCCAAATACTGGAAGTATTTTCTACTGTTTACTGTGAACACAGATCGCGGTTTTTTTCTACACTAACTATTCGAGGTGACATTTGTCCATCCAGGAATCAACCACCAAATTTGGCGTCCCCCTCATAAAATCTTATTTGTTATAGAGGAAGGACTGGGGCCAATTTGGAAGATAAAAACACTGGAAGTTTATATTCAGGATACTTGCATGTTCAAGGGATATATCACCCAGATTAGGTAAGCGTGATTGAGGGTCACTGTATGCCATAAAGAGAGAGAGTGAACAATTTCTTAGTTACAGAAACTGTATCATCTTAGGTTTTTTTGCTTAAATATTGTTTACTTACTGAGTAGCATTTAGTAGGAACTTTGTTCTTTTCTTTACTGTTGTCACGTGACTATTAATTAATTTTACCGTCACGTCCGATTTTTTTAATACTCTAATGTTTTGGTTTCCTTGTCATTTTATATTTTCTTTTCTACCTGCGTGGCCCTATTTTTTCACCTTTTCAAACCCCACCCGACAGTTTGTTTACGTTTGGCTGGCCTTCAGAATAAACAAATTCCCACTGGACCAGCAGACGGTCAGCGTAGCGGTAATGTTATCTAAACGCACCTGTGGTCCGTCTGACCAGGGGGAATTTCTCTGGTCGCTCTAAGCCTTTGATCACGAGCGGCTGGTACCCTTTGAGGCCTGGGTAATAGTTTGATCTGTTTCAGGGGGAGATAAAACCCGCCGTTAGCCTTTGTGGGTTTTTGCCCCTTAGAACACAGCAGTAGTGGTCATAATATTACGCATCACGCCGATACATCTGTAGAAACAAGCCATGCCAGGTGTTTATTTGTAAACTATAAGAGTAGAAGGGTTTAATCAGGTAAACACACTCGTGAAGATATTCCTGGCCCGAGATGGACCATCATGAGATAAGGCATTATTTTCCATGCTTTTCTTCTTTAATAAAGTTTACACATTTTATAAATGCGCTGTTCACGACCCTTCCATCCATAATTAACTTGTTTTAGCTCTTTACTATAATCTCTATGTTTGATAAGAGAAAAGAGTGAGAGCAGGAGGTGCTTAGACAGTAAAAGCGAGTTGAGGCTTGGAGAGAGAGATCATTTTGATAAATCTTCTTCCAGGTTGTCTCAAGTCCATCTCCTATTTACACCTTTCTGTGTGTGTAATCTATAATTCTGTCAGTCCACTATCCCTTGTCGACTTCACTACTATTGTCCAACTCGACAAATACTCTACACTTTACTCAACCACGACATTAATGGGAGCCCGTCCGAGATTCATGAACCCATCTAGTACGACATTTAATATATGCTCGTTCCGAGTATGAATCTCTCACAAGATTCTATCTTGATTCTTAGAGTTTAGTGTTCTGCAGATTATAGGAATTGCTATCCCCTAGACATATCGAACTATTTCTTTTGGAGGAAGTCTGAACAGCGCTTTTCTCCACAGCAATCATAAATATTAAGTTACATTTATTGTTCATGCTACACATGAGACAGCTGGTAAAGGTTGCTGGTATCACTGCTGAGTTTTTTGGGTTGGTAAATCTGACGACTATTGTTGCAAAAGTCAGAAAAAAAAATTTTAAGGGTTAATATTTTTTTCAGGAGTACAGTAGCTCTTTAATCTGAGATAAGAAGCTACAGATAGTCAGTTACTAGCTTGCATTTGTATAAAGGGAGGGTGTTCATTCGGATGATAGTAACCAATCCTCTCAATAGCTAAGTACTTACAGAAGTTGGATAAGATTTTGGGTTATGATTATAGGATGTTCCAATGACATGTAACGGACGTCTATGGAAAAGATAAATTACTGTCATTTTAGTCCGTGTTCCTCGAACTTTAAAGGGGGGGGGCCCGCACCTGTCACGTGACTATTAATTTATTTTACCATCACGTCCGATTTTTTTAATACTCTAATGCTTTGGTTTCTTTGTCATTTTATATTTTCTTTTCTACCTGCGTGGCCCTATTTTTTCACCTTTTCAAACCCCATCCGACAGTTTGTTTACGTTTGGCTGGCCTTCAGAATTAAAAAAATTCCCACTGGACCAGCAGACGGTCAGCGTAGCGGTAATGTTATCTAAATGCACATGTGGTCCGTCTGACCAGGGGGAATTTCTCTGGTCGCTCTAAGCCTTTGATCACGAGCGGCTGGTACCCTTTGATGCCTGGGTAATAGTTTGATCTGTTTCAGGGGGAGATAAAACCCGCCGTTAGCCTTTGTGGGTTTTTGCCCCTTAGAACACAGCAGTAGTGGTCATAATATTACGCATCACGCCGATACATCTGTAGAAACAAGCCATGCCAGGTGTTTATTTGTAAACTATAAGAGTAGAAGGGTTTAATCAGGTAAACACACTCGTGAAGATATTCCTGGCCCGAGATGGACCATCATGAGATAAGGCAGACTTTAACACAGAACTAAATGTTAAGGCCTTTCTCTAGTCATTTTTCGGGGTGAGTTGACATGTCTTATTAATATATAAATATTCATGTTAGCTTTTTTTTATGATGGGAAATGATAAACTTACAATAACAGATACTAGGCGTAGAATCAGTTCATACAATGCTTACCATTGGGTTAAGAGTCAGCAAAATTAACTGTCATTTCTGAAAGATAAGGTCAGAGGTGTGGATCATTCACTTAACACTGAATTATAAGAGAAAGTCACTTATTCCTTTTTGATAGATATTTCTAGTGGCAAGGGAGAATCATTATATGCTTACTTGTGTAGCTAGACTCTAGTCATAACTTTCACAGAAAGCAGACACCCGCCATAGATATAATTATATCTTATGATTCAGCCACAGCTGTATGATTATAGCAAGAACATTGCATTTTCTATGTACTCATTTTGTGGAATGTTAATATATTTCCCCAAGGGGACATATGATTTATTTGTGTAATGTCACATGCTGTAATCTGTTTATGTAATTCATTTAATGTTGTAAGATGAATAAGCATATTCATTTAACTGTAACTACAAGGTTAGGTTTCCTGTATGTTGAGATTGGGAGAAGAGGAGTAGTTTTTGCTGTCAGAACATTTACTGACAGGTACATGGGTGTACAAAAGATATTAAGCCTATGCGGGCACATGCTATAATTGATAGAGTGATTTTGTTGTTGCTTGATGTAAAGGGTGTTTCTTTTTTGGGTCTCAGTTTCAGGGATACCGAATCGATAGAGCAGACTCCAGTCAGGCGAAGAACGTCATGTTCTCTTCGATCTAGGGGGTTTCTGAATACCGCTAGCGTCACGAGTTGTCAACCCCGTTCATGAATCAAAACCCCTTTTGTCAACGCCAAGTTAAGCTCACGCAGTGCAACGAGCCAACGCTAAATCTGGAACCACCTAATGCAGTAGTAGTTCTCTACTCGCCTATTGGATTACCAGTCAGAGCATTGCGGCTTCCATAATATCAAAACCGCCCAGCATGTCTATAGCAGAATCTGATATCACCCGCCTTTGTGTGCCTAAACGGGGCACTCAGCCAAACCACAGCCAAACCAGTTTAAACAGGATTTACAGCCAAGCAAGCAATAGCGCCGGATAAGAGCGTCTGGGACTCTTTGTCCTCAAGTAACTTCGTCTGGTGTATTTCTGGATTTATGTAGAACTTCGCACTTAGGAGCGGTCAACCAAAGATAGACAGAGTCCAGCCCCTCGCGCAATTAGGGGTCACCAACGTTTAGCACCACCAAGGAAAGTTTTGTATTTCACTTCATTCACCTTGAAGGATATTTACATGTAAGACACTTTTCTGGAGCTAGCATCTTTGGTCCCACGAAAGCGGACAGGCTGTCACTCAGTTTGTTTATTTGGTCAGCAGAAGATAAACAGCGTCCTCCAGCCCCTCACGCAATTAGAGGTCACCAACGTTTAGCACCACCGAGGAAAGTTTTGTATTTCACTTCATTCACCTTGAAGGATATTTACATGTAAGACACTTTTCTGGAGCTAGCTTTTGGTCCCACGAAAGCGGACGGACTGACACGCAGTTTTATTCATTTTGGTAAACCAGAGGTAAATAGAGTCTTCCAGCCCCCTCGCATTTTATAAATGCGCTGTTCACGACCCTTCCATCCATAATTAACTTGTTTTAGCTCTTTACTATAATCTCTATGTTTGATAAGAGAAAAGAGTGAGAGCAGGAGGTGCTTAGACAGTAAAAGCGAGTTGAGGCTTGGAGAGAGAGATCATTTTGATAAATCTTCTTCCAGGTTGTCTCAAGTCCATCTCCTATTTACACCTTTCTGTGTGTGTAATCTATAACTCTGTCAGTCCACTATCCCTTGTCGACTTCACTACTATTGTCCAACTCGACAAATACTCTACACTTTACTCAACCACGACAACTGTCTATTCCGTAATATAGTGCTAACCTTTGACTTTTGGGGTTATTAACTTGCTGGGTTCTTTTTCTCAATAAAGGGGAAGGCACATGTATTCTGTTATTTTTCTATGTATGTAATTCTGATTTTATTTGATCTTTCTTTAGATATTCGATGTTGTAAAGTTTAATGATAATAAACAACTAAAGAACCTACCTTTGTGTTGGTCAGACCCATACCCAATTAACCATAGTTTTTTCACGTTTGTGTGTCTTGTTGTCACATAGCTGTGTGTGCGTATCTAGTTAAACTTATATTTACATATATAGGGAGGTGTAAGATTGTCTTGAACTAAATTATAGTCGTATAGAAAGGCTAGACTAGAGAAACTACTCATTCCAGAGACAGATCTTCTCCTTAAACTATTCACTCGTGAAATCTATTCTCACACCTTTACTTCTCACGTACTTATCACCATCCACTTTACTCAGGCAGGACCATAAAGATCTTTCAAACATATCTAAATTTACGACAGTTATATATTAAGATGAGTGACAAGTAGGAATTGCAGTAATGTATGTGATATATCACGATGAGTGACAAGTAGAAATTGTAGTGATATATTACGATGAGTGACAAGTAGGAATTGTAGTGATATATTACGATCAGTGACAAGTAGGAACTGTAGTGATATATTACGATGAGTGACAAGTAGGAATTGTAGTAATGTATGTGATATATTACGATGAGTGACAAGTAGGAATTGTAGTGATATATTACGATGAGTGACAAGTAAGAATTGCAGTAAAGTATGTGATATTTCACGATGAGTGACAAGTAGAAATTGTAGTGATAAATTACGATGAGTGACAAGTAGGAATCACAGTGTTGCATGTGATATATTACGATGAGCGACAAGTAGGAATTGTAGTGATATTTTGCCATAAGAGACAAGTAGGAATTGTAGTAATGTATGTGATATATTCCGATGAGTGACAAGTAGGAATTGTAGTGATATATTACGATGAGTGACAAGTAGGAATTGCAGTAATGCATGTGATATATCACGTTGAGTGACAAGTAGAAATTGTAGTGACAAATTACGATGAGTGACAAGTAGGAATCACAGTATTGTATGTGATATATTACGATGAATGACACATATGAATTGTAGTGATATATTACGATGAATGACAAGTTGGAATTGTAGTGATGTGTGTGGTATATGGTGATGAGTGACAAAGAAGGGTTGCAATGATTTATGTTGATATATGGCGATGCCTTGCAATTAAGCGGTGAAATGATACATGTGTTACTCTGATGAGTGACAAAAAAAGCCTTAAAATGATGTATGTGATACTTTGGTGTTTATTAGGCGTCTGTGGTGATAACGATGGTAATAGGGAGGATGACCATAGTTAAGTAGTAAAAACACTTACCCACACAGCAGAAGTCAATATTACCCACACAGCAGAAGTCAATATTACCCACACAGTACAAGTTAATCTTACCCATACAGCATCAGTCAAATTTACCCATACAGCAAAAGTCAAATGTACCCGCACACCACAAGTCAAATTTTCCCACACACCAAAAATACAATTCCAACGACCCACGCAACGCAAGTCAAACTTACCAACACAATAGCACAAGTATAACTTATCAACGTATCACAAATCCAGATTATCCACACATTACAAGACAAACTTACCCACACATTACAAGTCAGAATTACCCACACATCACAAGTCAAACTTACCCACACAGCACAGAAACAATGGGGAAAGTAGAATCCAGCCCAATTTATCCATAATACTTTTGTTGCCACGATCAATGTGGACGATTGATATATTTCTCACGTGATCACGAGCTGAAACTGGATGATCTTATCTCACCAATTTTAACCACACCATGTCATGACATCTGTTTGACTGAGAGATGGTGTTTACTTAGACAAGTTTGTCATGGTAACTATGACTGTATCATCTAATTCTATTGTTAGAGTAATTAGATGCTCAGGCCAAGAATGTTATAATTATTGTCATAATAACCAAAGATTCGAAGCTATATACTTTTTTAACTTTATAATTGCGAGCAAGTAATCCGTCAAAATATACGTGACAATAAGTTTTCTTCTGTAAACGGACACAACGCAACCACCGTCCTTTTAAGGACGAACGAAGAAGAAGAACTTCCATGTATTTGTGTAGTTAAAAGTATCATTACCAATGGTCAATGCAACATGAAAAAAGATTGACAGGGCTGCTAGCTCTTTCAATTGGTGTTCATTTTATAATAGACTTAACGGTGCAGCGCACGTCATGTCCGTATTTTCCTGAAAATGCACCATGACAAGATTGCAAGGAATACGCGTTCTTTTAATGGGTGTTCAATTTAGTTTTCAATTTAGACTTCACCATACAAGGTCCAGCATCTAGAGGTGGGGGGGGGTGGGGGGTGGTGACCATACAAGGTCCAGCATCTAGAGTGGGGGGGGGTGACCATACAAGGTCCAGCATCTAGAGGTGGGGGGGGGGTGACCATACAAGGTCCAGCATCTAGAGGTGGGGGGGGGGTGACCATACAAGGTCCAGCATCTAGAGGTGGGGGGAGGGTGATCATACAAGGTCCAGCATCTAGAGGTGGGGGGGGGGTGACCATATAAGGTCCAGCATCTAGAGGTGGGGGTCACCAGTTCCCTTCCTCGCTGCCTTTTTCTTCCCTAACTCAAAGTCAGGTACCCATTTACAGCTGGGTAGACTGGAGCGTGTCTGTATCGTGATTGGAACCCGTCACCTTTGCCGGGAGAGACCAGTGCTCTAACCACTCTGCCAATTTGACGCTCAGGGATGTACAGGAAAGCTATTAATCTTTAAAACACACATCATTTTTATTGACATTATTATTAATCATCACCTAACTTGTAATCCATATAATTAAGGCCTTGAGCATTAACTATTTTGATTTCGTGCCATAAACTCAGAATACAGTAGAGCGTCGATTATCTGAACTAACTGGTACCAAGGTTGGTTCGGTTAATCAAATAGTTCGAATACTCAAACATGTATGACAATACCAAGTTTATACGAAACAAGGTGAAATTAGACCTATAGTTAGAGTCATGGGAGAATGTCCTGAGTCCACGCAGTAGCTTAAGCCAAGATTTATTTTTAACTTCTCTAATGACAAACTAAACATGTTTCTATGCATTACTGCAATAAATACTCAGAAAAGAATGCAGCGACAGGAGTAATAATTCAGCATACACAGTTAGTGCACTAAAAGTATATACTGTCATTTGTTTTGGTTTTTTGTCGCGGTGGCTAGGATAATTGATTGTTCTGTCCGAATAATGAACGTCCCACTGTATATCTTAAACATGTTACAGGGGCGCCAATGCTTAGGTTAATCCCTGGCGCCAGCAACCCTAGAACAGGCCCTGGTAATAAGTGGTAAACTAATCTATTAATAGAAAAACTTATTTGTTAATTATCCACTTCTTAAATAAACTTCACTAAAAGACACGTCACAACCGGACCACGTTTATAACTCCTTCAAAGCAATCGCTAGACGTATAAAATCAAGTGGGTTTAAAAAGGTAAGAACGACAACTGCTCGGCTTCAACTTAACTTCAGATCATTTAAGATTACTCAGTCATTTTCTGAACGCTCGCGGGATCGGCTCGTTGAGTGCTCGCGTTCCTCGCACGCTTTCCGGTCCAAACGCAGAACGCCTAAATAAAATGTGGAGTCGAAATTCGCGAGGAATAGAGATCTCACAATATAAAATTATTTAGATGAACAGAAATTCCAATGCGAATAAAATAAGACAGATGAGTGTCAAGGGGCGGAGTGGCAATGAAAAAGGTTCCAAGACAAAGCTGGTCACTGACTACCCATCCCTGATCAATGACTACCCATCCATAACCAATGACTGCCCATTCTCTACGGATTCATTCGTTCATTAGCCTTCAGCTCCCCCAGGAGCATAGGCCTTCAACAAACGTATGCTATATCCTCCAGTCTCATGCCATCAGCTCAAGGTCTTTCCATTAATTCCTCGTTATTTTCGTTTCTGTCTCTAGTTATCTTTTCCTTGTCTGTTTGGTTTACTTCTGCCTCCCTTCCCCAGGTGATTCCAGAACAAGTAATGTCTTGTAATGTTACCAACATAGCTCTTCAATGTGTGTCCTATCCATCCCAAACGTCTTATTTTCATCTCTTGTTCTATTTCATTCTTGGCAAGCACTCGTTTGTTACTTCTTGATTGTTTTTTTTTTCCTCCATGTTTTCAGAGTCATAAATATGACTGATTTGATATTTATGTTGAAGATTCTTACTTTTGTTTTGGACTTTCTTTTGGTTTCCTTGTATTTCCCACTGCATTGAAAACTCCTCTGTATTTTCATTTCCTCGTCTGTCCTTCCAACTGTCTATATTGCTGCCAAGATATAATGTATGACTAGATCTTGTAGGATATTTCTTCAAGTGCTGTCTTGTTATAGTTTCCTGCATTTATTATTATTGTCTTTGTTTTTTCCCTGTGAATTTTCAGACCTTTCTTGCTGTGATCTCTCGTCAAGTATTTTCATTTTGTCTTGTATCTGGCAATGGATTACTTATTCTACATTTCTGAATCCCAGTTTTAATATTTTGAAAGCCTATTTTTTAATAAAGAACAAATGAGAAACGTAAATATAAAGTAAACGAAGTCATTAAATTATTGTAGACGTCAATATGTTTCACTGCAAATATAAAACTAATTACACATTGTATAGTATTAATATTATTACTAAATGTTCAGATGCTTGTGAGAAATATAGAACGTAAAATAATATACTGTTAACCCCCCCAAATAGTATAATTTTTCAGTTTTATAATATATGCGTAAATAGTATACTATGTGAAATAAAATAACATAAAAAATGTTTCATCCGATTAAGTAACCAATCACCAGCCAATGTTTTAAAAAAGGTCTCAGAAAGTTGGGTGGGGGAGGGGGGTTCTAAAGGTACTGGGTTTTGTTTCCAGTGCAGGGAATATATTTGATGGAATTTTTTTTTTCAGATCCAGTGGGTCCTAATTATGTCATACTCCACCCTGATCTCATGGGTAGTGAGATCATGGGTAGTGAGATCTCATGGGTAGTGAGATCGGATGCCTAGCCTTCTCGGATAAGGGTGAAAAAAATAGGAGATACCGTGTGTAAGTTCTTCTTTCTTCTTTCATAACCCTCCACTCCCAAAGGAGCATAGGCCTTCAAGAAACACATGCCAAGTCCTCTTGTCACGTGCCATCATCTCAAGTTCTTTAAAGAAGGTTAGTCAGTAACACAGACTCCTTTCGGCTTTCTCTGTGTTGCATCATACGCCTCCCTGCGAGAGGACCTTCCCCTGTTGTCGTAGATTTTTGATAGGGGAATTAAGACTTGGGTTGGTCCCTTCTGAATAGATTTGAATAAGTGATAGTCACAGTGAGGAGTAGTAATAGCAATAGGTTCCCACGAGTGAGATGGTAGAATGTGATCAAGAGGCTGTCTCTGAGATCGAGAAATCTTCTCTCTCTCTCTCACCTATCTTCTACGACAGCTTTCGATGAGTCAGACAGTTTAAACACACACACACACACACACACACACACACATATATATATATATATATATATATATATATATATATATATATATATATATATATATATATATATATATATTAATATATCTCTAACCACTCACGTGCACGCACATACAAGACGACAGTTATACGTACAGAAGTAGGAAAACTATAACAAATGATTATATAAATATTCTCGAACGAGCTGACCAACACGCTGATTAATTTCAAGAGAAATTTTAATTATCATCTAAAATTTCTTCACAACACATAGAAATTACATCAAAGCATATACACATAGTCATAAAAAAATCAAGGAATTGCTACAAGAAATGATAGATCCACAGTTAGATCTTATCCCTCGAGGTATGCCCACAGTCCTGTGGGAAGAAAGTGATAGCCCCAAGGAAACAAGGATACATAAGATTAGGCCTAATATTTCCCCTTCTTAAGGTATGGACAGACTTGATATCTCTGCTTTATTTTAAGGGAAATATGATTAGCAATACTTGCATACAGAAAGTTAAGATAGCAAAATGGGTGCCCAATTACAACAATAAAAAAATCACTCCGTCCTGCATTCACTTTATTCATTCTGTGACGTACGTCTAGTTTGACAAGTGAATTCTCCCTGATATGATGGATGATTTAAAGGGACTTTTAGCTTTTCATAACATTAGAACCCCTGAACATTTGTTGTAACTTTTCGTTTGCCAGAACTCATTCCACCGGGACTCATTTAGTAGGCGGCACGAGATCAAAGAGACGAACTGAGGGATTTTAGGGGAGACTATCGGCGCTATCAAAGACAGTAGTGGTCCCTGATACGAGACGCAGTTGCTTGCCGCTATTTTCGCGTCTCGGTGTCAATCGCAACCGAGCGAACGGGGGAAAGCCGAAACGGGTAGCAGCGAACGGAGATACGAAGACCAGGGTGCGGTTTCTTCTCTTGATTTGGCGGTCAGATCCCCAAAAGTTCGTGAGATCAAATAAGTTGTCAAGTTTATCATGTCCCACTCAACTTACATTCCATTTTAGCTAAATAGACCATGAAGAACTAGACACGTTATCACTCGCTGGCCAGAACTGGATAGTAGCACTAGCGAGATTAGGAATCTGGCTAGATTATCCCATGGATTTTCATTTTATTTGCAGTGAATTCTATTTCTGTGCAAAGCGATTGATCACCTTTTGCAATCCCAGCAATAACGAAATCTTTCAGAGTTTCCATACTCGGTTCTTAAACTTCCAGACAGTTTGATGAGACATTTTTTTAAAGTAAATCTTGTGGTGGTCCGGTACGGCCTAGCTAACATAATTACATGAAAGAAAGCCTACCCAAGATCATTTGATTATTATCATCAAATTAAATCTGTAAGATAAACTGGAAGATGAACAGTGCCAGTAGCGATAGTTTATATACTGCTCTATTGTGAGAGATTACCGATTTACCTGACTGTGACCGAGCAGAGTTTTTCCTCACTGGATTAAAAAAACTTTCCCGGTCAGTGACTATCATCACGCAGTGAAGGATTATACCATCACCTCATTTTTCACCCCTATGTCGAACTGCGTCAGTGCCATCCCATAGACTCGGAGCTATTATAATAAAAGGCACAAGAAGAGTCTTAGAACTTCAAGTCCGGCGATAAGCGGGAATATTTGCTCTCAGTGAATCCTCGCATTATCTGGGGCGGGACATAGAAGGACTAGACAGTTGTCATACGTCAATAGTTAATTATGGTGTTTATCATTCTAAGGGATTGTCTGATGCTGCAACTCGGTAAGTGTGTGGTGTATATGAGTGTGGATCCGCACAGTGTGTATGAATGACAGGAGATTTAATTTTTTTGCAACAAACCATTTGTTAACTTGCCTACCGGGTAATACGTTTTCTGTATACCCGGCATTGTTCCTTTAGTGGGATAATTTGTTAACTCTGTTTCATCCCCCCCCCCCCCTTTTTCTTTACTTAGTAAAGGGAAGGCACCAATAGGGATAACAGTATTTTTTATATACCACCATAACTAATTTGGTAACACCTCTTTTCAGAGTAATTAACTTCACTGTTAGGTTAACGTACCTATGTTCCTGATATTATCTATCTCTGGACCGGGTTTATCTTTGTCTAATAAGCGGGAAGGGCTTAGTCGATACCAGTCTTCTTCACCCCTCCCAAATTTGTTATTTGCATTTGTGTACTTATGATAATTTATGTAATACCTGATATTTGTTAGTGATTGATGTTTTAAAGTGAATAAAATCACATAAACTCATTTAGTTCTGTGTGTTGGATATACCCAAAGCCCAACTTTTCCCCTATTCGTTTAATATAGTTTGTATTCAACCGTGAGCCTGTAGTGTTTGGAAAAACACCAAATCGGTGTGCGCCAGACTATTCTATCAGCTGTCTTCTTCCTGGCCTGATTCCATTCTAGTCCTCGGTCCTTCAAAGATTGTCTAATGTTGTCCTCCCAGCGGACTCTGGGTCGTCCTGGAGGTCTGGATCCCTGGCTCGGTGCCCAATTACAACAATAAAAAATCACTCCGTCCTGCATTCACTTTATTCATTCAGCCGAGCACACGTGCACATGTTCATACTCACAGCTTAGATAGCCACTTCTGGTAATACAATTTTTAGGACATTCACCTACAGACTCGTCAAGGGCAGTCTTTGACCAAGAAATCCCCAGTTCCAAAAAGACAGGATGAATTCTCTGCTCCCGGGAACGACTCCTTGGGTGTTCTTATTTTTCGGATGTCTGCTTAGGTCACATTAAAATTGTCCAGGCACGAAACATTAACAACGAGCACAGTGTCAATAGCTTAGGTTTCTAGAATTGAGGAATGTCAGATCGGTGTCTACTTTCAGGAAAAGACTATATTTGGTCACCACACCACTAGTCGAAACTCCGTCGGAATGTTACTGATGTTAATATGTTACTTGCCACAACGGCTAAATTTGTACATAGAGTTTGTGCAGAAAAATCTGATCTGGCTCAAAGGCCCAGTATAAAACATTTAGTCTTTAATAAAACCCGTTAGTGAAAGTTGTACTCTGTCTATTAATGAAGACACACGCACTGTCAGACAGCTGTTAACTTGTAAACCCACGTGGTTAAAAAGATAAAATGTTTATGTTTCTCACAGGTATGTCTCTGTACTAAAAGCCGGCAAAGTTTTGGGTTACCCCAGTATTCATTGAATGGGGAAGAAAAACCACAAATAAAATACTTATACATGCTACGTAATCGGATTATAACTTACGTTTTTAAACTGCAAGCGTACCGCTTGACTTATCATTTAAACTTTCCTGTGAAATACGTTATATACATAAAATCAATCATCATGAATTAGGAATACGTGCGTATTCCGTCAACACTCATGAGGCTTCTAGCATTTATAAGTTAGTTTAGAAAAATTGTTCTCGTCTGATTATTTTAGCAGTAAAATTAAATTCCTTAATAGCCGACTGAGCTTAAGCTAGAAATATAATTTCGGTTTTCCACTGTAACTCGTCACTATAAAATAATACAGACTATATAAATTAAGCGCTCTGCACCAAATCTAACTAGTGAAATAAAATAAGCGATTTAACGTCCATGACCACATTTACACAATTAGGAAAATCTATCCTCAACAAAAATATTTATAGAATGTGTCATTCATACATTGGGATCCTCAACGGTGCTACTCAGTTCCTGCATTGTGCTGAGACCATCCTTGTGTGTTCTAAGGGAGGAGATCGGAGAACTGGTGGAGTTGTCCGTGTGCAATGAAGATGGTCCTTAAAGTCAAAATCAAATGAGAAATATTCTAGTGTTTTCCAGCAGCAGAAGATCATTCAGTTCATTAGACGTATTTACTGTCCTGTTTATTAAAACGTTCTTGGTCGTTTTTTTAGCTTGTGGCCTGTTTCCTTTTTAAAGGTAGTGAGGATGTGTGATTTCATTAACCCTAACCTTAGCCCTAACCCTAGCTCTGTGAATGATGATCTTCTTTTCTCTTCTTCTTTCTTTTTCTTCCTTATTCTATTTTCTTATTTTTCCTCCTTCTTCTTCTTCTGCATCTTCCTCTTCATCTTCTTCATACGCTTCCAGACGTCAGCTTAAATATACGAGTATTAAAGAAATCACTGGTAAACCTAAGATTGTTGGTATCTCTAAAGAGTTTGTTCAGGAATGGTACAGTGAAGGACACGTGAACTTTCTCTGTTCATCGGTTGTTAGGTCCCTCTCCAGCAGATGTTCAGTAATAATTGTATCGGTGTCATAGTTACACCCATCAGTAAATCACATCTTTAGCTTGTTGAATAGATCTATCTTAAATTAATAATGGTTTGTGCGGAGTCTGAAGATGACCACTCGTTCACTTCTCTTGAGCTGGTAAATATGCATCATTTTTCTGTTGGCCTGGGTACTTTGCTTCACACATGTTCCAATGTTTGCTTGAATGATGATCTAATTCCCGACTTGACAATTTCAAGTTGGAAAACAATCCTACACAAAGTATACTGTGCGTTGTGCGGTTTTGTGAGCCTCTGTGGAGATAACGAAAGACCAGAACGACTGCTGTCTCAGGCATGTATAGGGGACAGTATGTAAGTTTATGCACGGAAATAACAACTTCATTACCTGAAAATAAAACTGCTACACATATCATCGCTGCTAGAATGTTTTGACTCAAGCAACTTACAATGTAACCAACTGTAGTCATCGACAAATGCTCATTATGGAGCATAAACATAGAATGATGAATAATTATGGTTATTTTGTAATATGTGATATTAAAGCTATGCTGGCTTGGCCAGGTCCGCCGCATGGAAGATAATCGCATCCCGAAAGATATCTTATACGGACAACTGGCAGATGGCAACAGAACAGTTGGGCGCCCGCAGCTGAGGTTCAAAGATGTTTGCAAGAGAGACATGAGGGCACTGGACATAAATCCAGCAACCTGGGAGGGTGAAGCTGCCGATCACACCAAGTGGCTATGTTCTCCCTACGGCGCCACTTCAGATTGGGCGAAAAGAAGCTCTCGCGGCAAGCAGAAGAGAGGAGAATATATTATTTTCAAAGCCTACTTTGATTTTTTTGTTAAACTCTTATCCTTAGCCTGTGATGAAGAAAACTATTCCTTTGCCTAGCCTACTTTGGTGAAGAAAGCTACATTCCTTAGCCTAGCTGTTATGAGTAAAGTTCATAACATGTTTGTCGATAGCCATTCAGTTCGACATATCGTTGTTTTTGTTTATGTTGCCCTGGTTTCAGGAAGTGACGTCATTACTTTTGGTGGTCTCAAGTGGCAGACGGCAGTTTTGGAGTCTGCTAACTAAAGCGTCCCTTGGTTTGAGGGATTCGCTGTGTGTCCTTTGAAGGCGTTGGACGCATGTGTTTTATGCTCCTGAAAAGTGTATATTTTACTGGATCTTCATTATGTTATTCCATCACTAGCTTACCCATATACCTCCGTGTGGTAAGACTAGTCTACTGTATGAAAGAAGATGAAGATGATTCTGTGAAGAAAGTGAGTTGCATTAATATAATAAAAATTGTGTGGGAATGGCTTTGACAGCGTTCCAGTATAAGACTGTACAGAGACACTAGAGACAATCTAGGCACTGCCATATTATGATGTGCAGATAATTTCAAGATATTTTGGAGCTACTAAAGATGCAATAAATATCGTTATGTGAATTGTCCAACCTGGCCTTCGGACTATTATTCAGGCTTTTGAAGTTTACAGTGTTCGGGCGGGGATTTGAATGAACCTCCCCTATTTTATGCTTGGTCTGGATTCTGGTTGAATCATACAAGTAATTATATGAAAGGACTTCTACCTTTAATACAACTAACACAGCACGTATCAATGGAAGCTCGTCACGTAACACTAGCCTACTTTTGTGAAGAAAACTATATTCCTTAACATAGGCTACTTTGGTGAAGAAAACTATATTCCTTAGCCTAGGCTACTTAGGTGAAGAAAACTATATTCCTTAGCCTAGGCTACTTTGGTGAAGAAAATTATTTTCCTTAGCGTAGCCTACTTTGGTGAAGAAAATTATTTTCCTTAGCGTAGCCTACTTTGGTGACGAAAATTATATTCCTTAGCGTAGCCTACTATGATGAAGAAGAAAAAAAAAAAAACAGAAGCAGCGACGTTTAGCTCATCGTACTCTGGTGTGCTCTTGGATCGTTCAAGTTCTATGTAATTACCACTGCTTCAAAGACACCATTTTGGTCACTCCCATACTCCCAGCTTTTCCAAGTCTCGTAGAAATTAAATAAAAATAAATGCGCGTGGAAGAAAATAGAGACAAGAAAAAAATGACGCGCTAATCCAGCGGCAGGTGACAAATTAGACGTGAAAATGCACAAACTGATTCTTACAATTCTCTATAAACTGCAGATCAATATCGTGGTTGCTGCAGAAGGTCTCTAGCAGAGAACATGCAGATACTACATCTAACATTCTTCTCTGATGATTCATATTATGTTAGATGATTCGTGAAATATCCATATAAACAGACCTCTATCTACGAACAGTAATGTGATTTGTCATCCGGAAGATATTCTCAATAACTGCTTCAAAAGTGCATTTATTCTGCATATGTTAGTATGCATTGTGCATTAACGTGACATGAAAAGGCGCGGTCAATTCTTATGTCATGCATATATTGCATTAACATTCTTATTCCAGCCACGAATGGGAAATTGCACCCAAAAAAAAAGACTTTGTTGGGGAGGGGGAGAGGGGGGGGGGAAGCCGCTGTTTTATTTAATCTCTTTCCACGATGTGAAGAACACTGATGTAATATTTTATGCCCAGTTTATGTTCAGCATTCAATGGCCTAATTGACTCGGAACAATCTGACTAAAAATGTCAAATACGGTTTTTACATGTTATTCCATAATATCTCATTGAATACACAACAGAAGATAAAGGCTTAAAAAATGATTCAAGGGAATACGCTCAGAAATGTATTTGGCATGTTAGTTGTGCAGAAACTTTTTCCTGTTGAAAAGTAGAAGTCGGGTAAATATATGCTGGAAAATGAAAAACGGAAACACTGAAAAAAGTACAGAAAATCTTGGGTAAGGTAAGTGATGAATGAAGACTTTCCTGGAATATCAGAATTATGGAATAGATCGGCTTACAAGAACGACAACTACCAGAAAGACAGAATAGAGAATTTATGAGAAGTGCCGGAATTACAGTCGCCTTCTCACTGTCCAACTCTTGTCAACATTAAAGAAAGAAAGAAAAATACAATACAAATACAGAATAATGAAAGAAAAAGAGAGACAAATATAGAATAATGAAAGAAAAATCAAGACAAATAGAGCCTACATAATAGTGAAAGATAAATAGAGACAAATACAGAATAATGGCAGAAAAATACAGACCAATACGGAATAATAAAAGATGAATATGAACAAAGGCAGAACAATGAATGAGAAATACAGACAAACACAGAATTATGAAACAGAAATAGAGACCAATAGATAATACTTAAACAGCAATAGAGACAAATACAAAATAAAAATAAATATACAGATCAGAGTAAATAAAGCAACACCAGCAATGTAGAAACAGCGTAATGGATCTGCATGGAACGTCACGCACGAACAAGAAAATAACCAGATACACTAGGGTTATGAAAAGAACGGTGGATAAAAGGTGCAATGATCGTGGCATCACTAGCCCTGTGGAGCAGAGGGAAAAGGGGATGCCGTTATACGCCCATGGAGACATATTGGGAATATGGTGTTAGGCCCATATTTTCTTGACCTTACGGCACACTAGGGGTGATGTGGTCAACATCACGCTGGCCACCTTAACCTTCCCAGAATTGTTCTGGTATCCAATTCATGAGGCTGGGTCGACCCCGGAGCCGTTTGTGGTCTAAAAAATCCCACCTCAACTGGGGATCGAACCATGGACCACCGAGCTAAGAAGCCAGTGCACTAACCACTGCGCTACTGCGGCTCAGTGGAGCAGAGGCAGTTATCTAATTTACGCCAAGCCAACCTGTCTTTTTGTCAACTGTTCGGTCTTCCATTTGTGTGTGTGTGTGCGTGCGTGCGTGCGCGCGTGCGTGCGTGCGTGCGTGTGTGTGTGCGTGCGTGCGTGTGTGTGTGTGTGTGTGTTTAGATCTTTCTCCAGTACCGTTCGTAATCCGAGACTTTACTGTATGGATCGTAATCTCAAATGTCAAAACTATATAAGTTATCAAATTCAGTACGGTAATTCAGAAATTATTAAAATTATGTAGTGCCATAACAATGTCTAATTACTTAGTGCAGTAACTTATAGTATCGCCGGCAATAAAGAGGCTGAAAGATTGGCAAAGCAAGGTGGAAATCTACCTCAGCCTGATGTAAGCGTAACTTTCGAGGAGGCAAAGAGTTTCATCAGAATCAGATACAGAAATAAATGGGATGTACAGCATTGTCGTAGATTTTAGATAGGAGTATAAAGACTTGGGTTTGGTCCCTTCTGAATAGGTTGGAATGAGTGATAGACACAGTGTGAGCTGGTGAGAAGCAATGGAATTTCCACACGTGAGATGATAGAATGTGATATAGAGGCTGTCTTTGAGAATCGAGATAATCTTCTCTCTCTCCTATCTTCTACGACCGCTTTTAAAGGCGTCAGACAGTCTAAACACAGATATATATATATATATATATATATATATATATATATATATATATATATATATATATATATATATATATATATATATATATATATATACTCACGGGCACGCACATACACGTGACGACAGGTAAACACACAGACGTGGGAAAACTATAACAATGATTATACAGATAATTGGGATCGAGCTGACCAACGCACTGATTTTTTGTTTGTTTGTTCAAGAGAGATATTTTAATTATCATATCAAAATTTCTCACAACACCAAAAAATTACATCAAGGAAAAACATATACAAATAGTCATAAAATTTAAGAAAATGCTACAAGGATGATAGCCCGTTAAAATCTTACTCTAGGTTTAGCCCACAGCCCCGTTAAGAGAACAGATGATGGCCCAAAGAGTTATAGATACGTAGGGTTGAGGCTAAGAGTTTTTTCTTCTTTTCTCGTAAATGTATGCACAGAGTTGAATAATCTGATTTAGCCTAAGAAGTAAAGAAACTCTAGCAAATAGTAACAAATTCTGCAGGTTAAACAAAAAGAATTAAGACAGTAAATGGGTGACAATCTATAACTGTAAAATAACACTCTGATCTGCGTACACTCATTCATTCAGCCATGGCCATGGATACACAGTTATACTCACAACTTTGCTCGCTGCCTCTGGGAACATACTCAATTCTAGGACCTTCACACAGACCCGAAAATGCAGTCCTTGACCAAGAAATCCCCAGTTCCAAAAGACGTACTAAACTCTCAGGGAACGATTCCTTGGGTGTTCTAATTTTTCGAATGTCTGATTAAGTCACATAAAATATTGTCCAGGCACGAAAGTTAGCAGAGCACAATGTCATTAGCTTTGGTTTCTAGAATTTAAGGAATGTCAGATCGGTGTCTACTTTCAGGAAGTTACTATATTTGGTCACCACAGTACTAGTCAAAACTCTGTCGGAATGTTTCTGATCTTTGCTTGCCACAACGGGCTGAATTGTACTGAAGAGTTATTCTGGAAGAATTAATTCTGGCGCGAAGGCCTCTTACTTCATTTAACTGTTACAGTTCAGGTAATGAAAGTGATTTGTTTCTTCCCAAATAAAGTTCACGTACTAGAACGCTGGTAAAGTTGGGTACCACCGTTTCACTATATAAAAGAAAGAACACATATCAAATAATTTTACAATATGTACCCACTATAACTTACATTATTAAACCGCAAGTGTACTGCTTGACTTATCATTTAAATTTCCCGTAAAGTAAGTTATATCTTAAAAAAAAAAATCATCAATCCCCATGAATTTAGGAACACGTGCGTGTTCCGTCAACATCTCATGAGGTTTCTAGCATTTGTAAGTTAGCTTAGAAAAATATGATCTCGTCTGATTTCTTAGCAGTAAAAATTTAACTTCATTATAGCTACATTATTGTTTAGTAAGCTAAGATATAATTTATTCTGCTATCCACTGAAACACGTCACTAGAAAATAATACAGACTATATAAATTTGGCACTCTGCGCAAAATCTAACTAGTGAAATATGAAATAAGCGACTTAACACTTTATCATTTCACAAAATACTAGATATAATATATATTACCTCACACAGAACTACAGGTAGTCGCACAACTTAAGAATTATATGATGAATATTTAAGGAAGTCTAGAAGTTCGACAAATTGCCGAAACAAACTGAGAAACTTCGCTAACAGCTATTCTGTTTCGAACAACCTGTCTACTGCGAATATAGGAGCGAGAATGAAATTAAAGTTTCAAACTCGGGCCAATATCTTAAAATCAGACAAAGGGCCCCAACTTATTTCGCCAAGCGAAATTATCTCCCCTACTCCCAACATTTACGTCAGCTTAACGCGTGACGTAACTGCCACCAGTGACCGAGAAATGCGCGTGACAGTTGCAAATCTCAGACAACCGTCTACAACTGCGTCGTACAGATGCCGGGTTTGACACCTTAAGCTAGTGACAGGTGAACAAAATGGTAGACCAAAAGTCTGCTCTATGTCCAGCGAAACGAATTTCTCACACCTTCACGTCTTACCTGCGCGACTGACATCTGATGCAATAAGGTTACTAGTCAGTATGAGAAAGAAAAACGATGATGGGAAAGAAATATATTTTTCGCAACGAGTGATGCGAAAAAATACAGGAAAAACAAGTACGGAAAGATAATAAAATGAAAGGATTAGGGTGAGAGAATAGGAAGAAGATGTAGGTAATTTAATGATATAAAGACCTACGTGACAAGCATCATGGTCACACACAGAATGGTGCATTCTACCAGCTTAGCAGAAGAGAACAAGTGGTAATCTTCAGACTCCGCACTGGCCACAACAAATTGAGATACCATCTATTCAACAAACTTAAGATTGGAACTACCGATTAGTGTAACTTTGACACTGATAAAATGACTGCTGAACATCTGCTTCAAAGTTGCTTAACAACTGCTTCAACCTATGTGGAGCAGAGAAAGCGCACATGACCGACACCTGTACCATTCGTGGAAAAGCTCTAGGGAAATTCAAATAGCCTCAAACTGACTACTGCTTTCTTTGAAAACATTCAAGTAGACGTCTGAGAGTGTAAGAAGAAAAAGAAGAATAAGAAGACAATCAGGTTGATTGAAAACACAATTCCTATTTTTACATGAATAAATCCTCACTTGTATCCACTGGAAACACACGAAACAAATGTTACAACACGTAGTAATAACTGCCATTTAACAAATAAGTTTTTTTATTTTTTTAAATATTTTTAGACATATAATTTAATATTTTTTTTAAATTAAAATTAAAATGACCAATAAACTGACAAGCGGTAACTAAAATTGCTGCCCACAATGAAATCATAAGTGAACATACCAAATCTTACAATTAGCATTCATACTCTTCGACATTTCCTGAGGGAGACTGAGCACCTATGGGTTTGCCCTGAGTGCAGTGAGGTCGATTATAATCAACAGTAACATTTACAATAACATTAACACTAACATTAACAAAAACATTAACAACAACAATAACATTAACAATAACATTAACAATAACATTAACAATAAAAATAACATTAACAATAACATTAACAATAGCATTAACAATAAGATTAACAATAACAATAACATTAACGATAACAATAACATTAACAATAACATTAACAATAACATTAGCAATAACATTAGCAATAACATTAACAATAACATTAACAATAACATTAACAATAACAATAACAAAAACATTAACAATAACAATATCTTTAACAATAACGTTAAAAATAACAATAGCATTAACAATAACATTAACAATATCATTAACAATAACATTAATAATAACAATAACATTAACAATAACATTAACAAGAACAATAGCAATAGCAATAACATTAACATTAACAATAATATTAACAATAACATTAAAAATAACATTAAAAATAACATTAACAATAACATTAACATTGACAATAACATTAACAATAGCATTAACAATAACATTAACAATAACATTAATAATAACATTAACAATAACATTAATAATAACATTAACAATAACATTAACAATAACAATAACAAAAACAAAATCTCACACTGAGTTGTAATGTTAATGTGACATAGCCTTTTACTTAATAAAATAGCAGTTAATTTTCTTTAACTTGACTTTAAGTTCATATAAATTACTTGGATATGAGTGAAGAAATAACCATTTTAAAATAGGAAGTTACTTTTCAATCATCATGTAGAATCAAGAAGACTAAAGAATCAAGTCATACTAACATTAAACTCAAGACGCGGACATTGTATAGGATTCTAACAGAAAGTGTTATCAGACTCACTTTGAGTAGTGTAATAATAAAAATAATAACCCCTTCAGTCATAACTGACTATGGGAATGCGCCCCTGAGGTGACAACCCTCAGCTGCTTATTTTCCTGGTGTTCTTTTCGACGTTTTCTCCTCTCTTCTGCTTGTTGTGTGTGCTTCTTTTCGCCCAATCTGAGGTGGCGCTGTAGATAGCATCGCCACTTGGTGCGATCGGCAGCTTCATCCTCCCAGTTTGGATTTATGTCCAAAGCCCTCATGTCTCTCTTGCACACATCTCTGAATCTCAGTTGCGGTCTCCCAACTGTTCTTTTGCCATCAGCCAGAAGATATCTGTAGAAGATATCTTTCGGGATGCGATCATCTTCCATGCGGCGGACATGGCCAAGCCAACGTAGAGCAGTGTAATAGACCAGTTATATCGGAGGAGATATTTCTCACTGATACATACCTATAAACCAGAGTATGTTCAGTTTTAATAGCATGGCTACCATTATACGTCTGCTGAGAAGCATATGACAAGGCAGATAAAGAAGCCAAGAAAGGTCAAAGTAATCAGATAGCAGGTAATGCCGTAGGGGAGTGAAGTGTTAGAGACTTCACCATACTAGGTCCAGCATCGAGAAGTGGGGTGACCAGTTCCCTTCCTCGCTGCCTTTTCCTTCCCTAACTCAAAGAGCAGAGTCAGGTACCCATTTACAACTGGTTAGACTGGAGCGTGTCGGTACCGTGATTCGAACCCACACCCCAAGAAAAGTAGGTCGGCTAAAAGCAGAATTAATGTAGGGCTGAGTAGACTGGAGACCAAAAGCTTAATTAAACAGAAGTTTTAACAGTAGCACTGGATAACGAACTAAAAGGAAGACATGCATATAAACTGTTCAAAGCTCAAACTAGATCTTGTCACGTATATAGAGAACTAAAAAATTCCCAGCAATAAAACAGTTTTCGGACTACAACTTATTATTCATCCATATTGCTTGTTGAAGTTTTTGCAGTAAAAATTTTTCACATGATGGAATAACCAGTTTCTTGCCCAACCCTCCATAGTCGCTTTTTACGACTTGCCTAGTAGGTACAGTATCAGTATTATTTACTACCCTTTCGGGCACCGGCAGCACAGACTATAGCTAGAAACAGGTTATTTAACTGCCGTATATACTCGTGTATATGTCGACCTCTAGGGACTTAATTAAAATCACCCATATTGCCAGACCCGTTTATAAGTCGAATAAGTTTTTCGTCGATTCCGAATTTCCGCATTGCACTGAAATTTCCTTGGGTTTCTGCAATTTTTTTTTCACTTTCAGCTTAACCGTTTCCCATTTAAAACGCTTGAAATCATCCAATAATATGCAGAATGCATGGGAGAATAAATGAATTCAGTATACAAGATGACAGAAAGGAAGGCCAGAACGTCAAACGGGCCTACATGCCCAATTCTCAACCACTTTTAAAAAAAGTTCATTCGTTCGCTCGCCCGAAAAGTCTGATTACTGTTGTCGGTCGTTGCTAAGTAGCAGCGTGTTCTCGGTAATCAGCGAGACATGGGTTATAAATAGATTTCTGTTACATTTAAATGCTTCCGTTTTTCTGATTTTATTTATTTATTTTTTGTTTTAATACTGGCGATCAATATTATGATTTTTTGTCACTTTTTAAAAAGCCATGGCTTTCCGGGCGGTCAAATATTTGTTTTGGGAAATTAGAAGCGACTTGTTATTTGATCAGGATGCTATGTAGCAACGAGATCTTGATATCTGGCGAACCTGAGTAATAAATAGATTTTCGGTAGGCCTACATTAAAGTGCTTCCGTTGACTTGTTATTTGATCAGGATGATAACTGTGCGGCCGAGTCAGATGTGGATATTGAACAAGGGTCTGATTTAGACTCTTACAGTGACACTGACGAAATTGAATCTAGTAAAAGACGTAATGGTATTGCTAATAGGTCAAACGAAGGAGCTGGTCAACAAGGCGTATACCAGTTGAAATGTGTTACTTAATAGGAGTTCAAATGTGTATTACTTAAGATATTTTGATAAAAACTTGTGATGAAGCAGCAAGTTTATATCTGAAGGATACCATTGTGCAGCGGTAGGGTGGGGACACTGACTGGTTTCATAAATCCTTTTTTTTAACTCGCAAATAAGTCGGGTGTATATTTTGTAAGGTCCAAAATAGAAAAAAAATGTCTTGACTTACACTCGAGCATATATACGGTACAACTGGGAACGGGCTATTTCAGAATAAAAGAAACCTTATTGTGTAGATTATCTACAAGACAGTAATATGTAATATAGAGCATTTCTACTAACATGTAGGGAAAATGAACAATAGAAAATGTCACTATTAGATTATTTACTGTCACATATATATGTAAGTAGTGCTGCAGTGACCCATCCACCTTGCTTCCCCATCTAAGGTTTATAATTTTTGCTACACAAAACCATGCAATTCGCTGACGGAATTACTCCCTGTTGAAGCCACGCCTATTTCTTCTGGTTACAGGCGCTGACAAGCGTTTACCTACGTTCGTACAGGCTAAGATAACAGTCAGCGAAAGCATAATTCGCTTATCATAAATTATCACACGAGCTGATTTGGCAATTATCATTGTTGACAGACAGGAGCGCGCGGATAGATAATTGGATTCTTTGAAAGAGAGGGGACGGGCAGGAGTTTTGCCGCTAACGGTTTGATGTCCAACATTTCATGGGACTTAAGCAAATGCAAAAGGGGCGATAGTAATATTTACCGACCACATTCGTTTGTCCGTGATCTCAGGGGACGTAATTATCTGATCGACAGCAGAGAGACGAGATCAAAGACGGTCTAGTCGCTTAGCTAATGTCTATGTTGTTGGTTGGCATCAGTGAGCAGAAAATCTTAATCTCGGGAGTAGAACGCGTTGATTTTCCCTGATACGGCCGAAGGCGCGATTTCTCGCACCAGTTAGTGGAATAACACCATTTCCGTATTAATACTCCGTTCTCCCAAAGTCAGTATCTAGTCGCTTCGGAATTTTTGGAAATATCTAGCTCGCCATTCTAGAGCCATTGTAAAAAGTGGATTATTAGAGTTCGTGGAGATTGTTTCATTTTTCTGATTTGCGGTAGTATATATACTACTCGTCAAAAGTCAAGGGCCACTTAGAAAAACCTTGGTTGAAACCATAAAACAAATCTGATATAAACGTAATTGGTATCAGTCAAAACGGCATTTATTGAATCCCAAATTGACATGTCACGTAAAGAAATGGAAACACACATTCAAACGCAATGAAGCTGTGAAGTGTGTCACTGTGGTGGGTTTGATGTTAAAAGGTTAAGTATGAATTGTCTACAGATGTGAGGTCAGCTATGCAAGTCCCTGAGTCTAAATGTTGATGAAGTTGTTCTCAGGGTACCTGTCTGCTACCACCCTACGACCTCAATCTGCTATATATTTTGAACCTAATTATATGTTATGGTGTCTGGATGTTATCTGGCTAAGTGTCTAGGGTATAATGCAATGTAATGTTAATAAAATTGACAACAACTACACCTATAACTTAATGAACAAGTAATTAAACAAGTCGCTGAGTAAATTTTGAATGAAAATCTTTTTTACAATTTATTTTGCCTGTATCTCAATGGCTGGGATACAGGACTGTTTAAAACTCAAAAGATAATGCAATTTATTTACATCAAAGTAATTGAAAGAACAACTGTGTCTGTTATTATTAATATAAATTGTTCCTGACTGGAAGTGTTCTGGTGAAGCAATAACTCCTATGAATGGGCACGCTTCGGAGGAACGACTTGTATCATCATGTCAAGAAAACTGATTGATATATTAATGATGGAGAGTATGGTTAAATGAACTAACACACGCCCGTGGACAATTGGGCTTAACTTTGTGTCGTAGAACTTGTGATGTCCTTCTCACAACCACCTTCTTCCCGACTGCAACGTCTGAATACTGCTTCCGACTCTTTAGAATAAAGGCAAACAGGTAGTTTTTGCCTCGAGCTTGCAGCTTCAGGAGTACGTATATTTTGGTATGTGGCTCACTGATTGTTTCAAGACAGAACCCTGAAATCAGAGGATTAATGCCTCCTCAGTACATCATACACCTATCTCCATCTCTAAACAATTAAACATTATCAACATTTTCAAGATCAGTGAAGTTGCTAAATAAATAGCTATCGTTCCTATCTGATTTGGTGCCCTATTCATCATCAGGTAATCTTCAAACATTCGTTTGATACATTCCTTGTCATAGAAGAAATGATAGTTAATTATATAAAGTCATGTGCAAACACTGTGACTTGCTGAAGACGGCCAGTGGTTTGCTGGTCTTATGTCATAATAATGTCATATTTTATTTTCAACTATGTCTTTTCATTCACTCCCACAGTTTAAGTAAGCCTGTCTGGCTTTAATACAAGGTGATAATCTTTCCTAATAACATTTGTGGCATGACACAAAGGTTTAGTTTGGCGCCTTTCTGGTGGTGCCTCTACGCATCAATAAGGCATACACATGCAATAATACAGATACATATCAATAACAAGATTTATATAAATGTTTATCTTACCGCATCAATGAAATAATACACAATTTGTAGGTTAACCGGCGATCAATGGGCACATTCAGATCGCCACTGATGCAGAACAGCGAAGGCACTGGTCATGTATTCCTTGCGTCTGAAGCTAACACTACTTGTGAGATTTTAATTTTCGAATGGCAACTAATGCTGGTTTCAAATCGTTTTTATCACTCCTCTTAGTCTATTTTACCACAGCCAATCGAATTATGTTATGCCCACTAGCCTCTTTTTTTTTTCAAAAATAAATTACACTTTCAAAAATTTACCGTTCCACCCCCCTTTTTCCCCTACGGGCAAAGTTGAGTGAGGACTACAATGCGTATGTCTTTACCATATTCTGTTATTATCTAAGCGTTTTTAGGGTAAAATATTATAACATTATGGGTAGTATTATCTTCTAATAAACAAGTATTAGCATTTTATTTGTCAACTGTCCTTGCTTTTATTTTATTATTCAGCTAGATTTCATTGGGCCACCCTTTCTCTCCCCTTTTAGTATCACACTGCATAAGCTATCTTTTCAATTATGCCTCCATGCAAATCCCCCACTTACATTTTTCTCTCTCTTGCTCGTTCGTTTTCAAAACGAAGCAACGCGTTAGGATTCATCAGACAATATTATCACGGTATACAGGAAATGTGAGCCTGTCTGTGTGTTTATACTAATCGTTTCCCTATCTAAGTGGTTATACATTCAAACTGCACCACTAGTGAACGGGGTGGGGCAAGCGGTGGGGTTTCCTCTCATTCAATAGCAGACACTACTGCTTTATTTAACTTTAACTTTTTGGGGAAAAATATGCCCCTAGCAACCGGTTTCCATGGCCTAGTAGTATTTTTCAAACTTTCAACCATTCATTCACGTTTAGTGTTAGACTAAGCAAGTCTGTGACGTCACACTGTCGCATGGCGTTCTAGTTTGAAATTAAAAAAACCAACGCTTGTCAAGGTTGCATTTTTCCTTCTCTCATTTCATTCCTCCGTTTCTTTTATTCTATCACTCCGTTTGAAACTACTATGCATGTCGGTCTGTCAAAAGGCTTGTATTGTAGAGGAAATGGGTATTGCGGAGAGGGGAAAGGCTAACAGTTTTTGTGTATCGTTTACTATGGCGTACTGCTTGTTAGAACCAACATGACGGCGGGCTATGGTGACGATGATGAACACTACTCCCTATTTTATCTCTATAGTTTTTGAATTTATAAGCAGTAATATTTTATCTATTTGATCGGGGTATCAGGGATCTTACTACAGTCACCCACCTTTTCAAAAGTCACACAATAGATATTGGACAAATAGACATTTCAAAATCGGGTATGACCACCGTTTGCAGCAAGGCATTTAAGACAGCGTAGACGCATCGAGTCCACAAGGGTCCGAAGAGTATCCTGAGGAACAGCTTGCCATTCCTGAAGCAGAAATGCAGTCAGCTGTGCAACATCCATTGGCAAGGGGTGATTTGTTGACAATCTTCGACCAAGGACATCCCAGAGGTGCTCATTCGGAGAAAGGTCAGGTGAATGAGCTGGCCACGCCATCCTGATGATCCCATATTGCTGAATAAACTCATTCACCACACGAGTTCGATGGGGTCGAGCGTTATCATCTTGGAGGATGGCATTACCACCTGTGGCCTCCAGAGCAGGCTGAACAATTAGTCTCAAAATTTCGTTCTGGTATCTTGGGCCGGTCAAGTTGCCTTGGATGATGTAGAGTGGGGTCCTGCCGTGTCTGTAGAAGCCTCCCCAGGCCATGACAGAACCCTTACCATAACGATCCACCTCTCGAATTGTGTCATCAGTAAATCGCTCTCCTGGTCGTCTCCAAACTCGAATCCTGCCATCATTGAATGACACAGTGAAGCGAGATTCATCTGTGAAGAGAACTTGACTCCATTGTTGCCTTTTCCATCGGATGTGCTCGCGACACCAAGCAACACGGACTTTGCGATGAGCAGGAGTAAGAGGGATTCTGACTGCAGGACGTCGAGCAGCCAGTCCAAATTCATGTAAACGTCTGCTAATGGTGCTTTGACTGACATTAACGTTTACAGTTTGTCTCAGCTGACATCTTAGAGTGGAACAAGTCACTGTTCGATTCCGCAGGGCTGACAAGAGGTACCGGTAATCATGTCTGTTGGTGCATCTAGGGCGACCTGGCCGGTGGCGATCCTCCACACTTCCTGTGGCCTGAAATCTCTCCAAAATTCTTTGGATAGTAGAGTGTGACACTGCAAGTCGTTTAGCAACCTCACGGACAGATAAACCACTTTCAACCCACGCTATAGCCCTCATTCTTTGTAAGGTGTCAAGACTTCTTCTCGGGGGCATGGTTTTTGCAAGTGATGAATCTACCCTAAGTCTGCTGATTGTAATACAAATTAAGAGTGAACTCTGTTCACAAAAAGTCACCATTGCACGTGGAATGTCAATCAGCACGATTACTTCACCTGTTTGGTTGTACGGAAGTTTGAAAAAACTGATTAAAAATGTGAATTTATGATCAGCAAAACAAATTGCACATGATCACCATGGTTGTCGGTGAGTTGTTTTTATGCTTAACGTGCATAGAGGACTGTCAGAGGAAGATATTGCACCCATTTTTACTAAAAACTTCCTTCATTTAATCATTCTATGCGCTTATATAAAAGTGTATTGAAAATAATAGGGTGGCCCTTGACTTTTGACGAGTAGTATATCAGCATTTAAGTGATTTAATGTGTTAAGTTCCTCGTTATAATTCACTGGGATTTTCTATGTGTTAATTGACTAACGTAGTAAATGGCGCACAGCTAAATTGTTCCAGTGTAATGTAAATTTAATCAGCCGTTATCACCCAGAAAGAGATGTTTTAATTGACTAATAAATACACTAGGCGACTGACTATTGACGGAATATAGATTTTCTCCTAAATTTAGTGCTGATCACAAACCAGCCTGCCAGCGGTCTAAATACCACCAGTAACAATTCTTAGTATTTATCGGGTCTTCGATGTTGACCTGTGGTCCTCTTGCTTCATCCACAGAGAGTCCAAACTTATAAACATTAAGAATTAATTATAACTGGAGATACAAAATACCCAGATTTTGCATTCAATTTTATCAGCCCGCTGTGGCCAAATATCTATACATAACATTGTTCCCGACTACTGACCATTGTGTTTTCAAGTGGATTTATCCAGAAAGAATACGTGGTTTCATAATCGGCACTCAACCCCCAGAGAGAAAAAAAACCGATCGGAGATACCTTCATCATCATTATTTTTTTCTAACAGTTTAACCACCAGACATTCCTTTAACTATTAGAAGTACTGTCTACTGTCCACTGTGAACATTAGATCGTGGTAAATATTTTGCTACCTGAACTATCTGAAGTGACATTATCATATCCAATAATCACCACCAAAGTAGGCGTTCCCCATTTGGAGAATTAATTATTCGCGGAGGAACTGTGGCTCACTTCGGAGAAGCACAACACTGGATTTTATTACATGTACACTGATGGTTATGTTCAAGATGTTGTTAACCAACTAGTAGGTAAGCGAGATTGTATGTGGCCACAGATTGACAGAGTGCGAGGAAGAGGAGTGAATATTTATGTTTGTATAATCATTGTACCCACTTCTTTTTTTGTTAGCTAATATTGTTATTTTACAAGTTAGATTAAATAGGAACTCTGTTCTTTACTTTATCGTCTATTTCTAGTGTTAATCTTTGACCTTTTGGGGTTATTAACTTTTTGAGGGATCTCTTCTCAACAGAGGGGATGGCACTTATGGGGTTATTTTCCTAATTCTGTAACCTATGATTTTATTGATTTATATATGGTTGATGTTGTGAGCAGTTTATATGCGTGATATTTTGTCACTTTTTAACACGCCATGGCTTTCCGGGCGGTCAAATATTTGTTTTGGGAAATTAGAAGCGACTTGTTATTTGATCAGGATGCTATGTAGCAACGAGATCTTGATATCTGGCGAACCTGAGTAATAAATAGATTTTCGGTAGGCCTTCATTAAAGTGCTTCCGTTGACTTGTTATTTGATCAGGATGATAACTGTGCGGCCGAGTCAGATGTGGATATTGAACAAGGGTCCGATTTAGACTCTTACAGTGACACTGACGAAATTAAATCAAGTGAAAGACGTAATAGTATTGCTAATAGGTCAAACGAAGGAGGCTGGTCAACAAGGCGTACACCAGTTTAAATGTGTTACTTAATAGGAGTTCAAATGTGTATTACTTAAGATATTTTGATAAAAATTTGTGATGAAGCAGCAAGTTTATATCTGAAGGATACCATTGTGCAGCGGTAGGGTGGGGACACTGACTGGTTTCATAAATCCATTTTATTTACTCGAATATAAGTCGGGTGTATAAAAAATAAATTTTGACTTACACTCGAGCATATATACGGTGCAACTGGGAACGGGCTATTTCAGAATAAAAGAAAACTTATTGTGTAGATTATCTACAAGACAGTAATATAGAGCATTTCTACTAACATGTAGGGAAAATGAACAATAGGAAATGACACTATTAGATTATTTACATGCTTGCAATCTACGTTTATTTGTAGAACAGGTGTTGATAATATACGGATCTAAAGAACTGCATATTATAGCCGAACAGTATTTAACGATCAAAAAAAGTATATGAGGATTAGTGAGGTTATGGTAGGAAAGAGAACCATGACAGGCGGACCGGCAAAAAAGATGCTGTTGTATTGACGAAGGTTGCCAGGACTAAGGGCCCTGATGAAAGAGAATTGAATGAACTAGGTGACCCAGAGAAAAGATGTGACTTAAGTGCCGAAACGTCGACATTGCAATCAGTGTGCGGGGCTCGGGGACCGACATGAGGGTCTGGTATTATCACAATCAGCTGTCACCCACCAGACGCAGGGTACCGCTGAATGTTAGTGTCTGGTTGTCCCCAACTCTGTTACACAGGACTCGAGGTGGTGCCTTCAATCCTTTTATCCTGGTGGAACCAAGCTCTATGTACACAGGTTGACACAGATATCGAAAGACCATCCCCCCCAAAAAAAACAAAGTAAAAGTATAACAGCAATTGCAAGTTAACACCAACTGTAATAATTGGACAGTAAAACAAAGGGCCTTCACAAATATTTGTATCATTAATAATAGCAACGGGAGCCGCGGTAGAGCAGTGGTTAGTGCTCTGGCTTCCTAGCTCGGTGGTCCATGGTTCGATCTCCAGTTGAGGGGGATTTTTTAGACCGCAAACGGCTTCGGGGTCGACCCAGCCTCGTGAATTGGGTACCAGAACAACTCTGGGAAGGTTAAGGTGGCCGGCGTGATGCTGACCACATCACCCCTAGTGTGTCGATGGTCAAGAAAATACGGACTTTACACCGTATTCCCAATATGCCTCAATGGGCGTGTAACGGGATCCTTTACCTTTTACCTCTCCCAATAATAGGAACAGGAAACACAATAACCAAAAGAAACGAGGCATACGAACGATTAAAAAAATATGAACGCCAACAGCAAATATATACAACAGAAAAAAGATGTACAAAACACTTGAAATTTCTGAACACTAAATAAAAAACAAAGAACATTTTGGTGACCGCAGCTGAGGTTCAAAGATGTGTGCCAGAGGGACATGGATGCATTGACATAAATCTAACAACCTGGCGACCGCAGCTGAGATTCAAAGATGTGTGCCAGAGGGACATGGATGCATTGACATAAATCTAACAACCTGGCGACCGCAGCTGAGATTCAAAGATGTGTGCCAGAGGGACATGGATGCATTGACATATATCTAACAACCTGGCGACCGCAGCTGAGATTCAAAGATGTGTGCCAGAGGGACATGAATGCATTGACATAAATCTAACAACCTGGCAGGATGAAGCTGCCAATCGCGCCAAGTAGTGATGCTCTTAGCGGTGCCACCTCAGATTGGGCGAATAGAAGCTCTCACGGCAAGCAGAAGAGAGGGGAAAACGTTGAAAGGAACACCAAGAAAATAAGCAGCTGAGGACTGTCACCTCAGGGACGCATTCCCATAATCATTTATGACTGAAGGGGCTGTTATTATTATTACTATCACTTGTTAATAGCTTTATGTTGTAAATGTCACACAATGTTTAAAATAAAAATTACAGCGAATACGCAAATTATAATCGAAGAGTAAATTGAACAAGGTAGACTCTCCCGTGATGGTGGATGAGCGGAGGCAAATGAAACGGATCTGATGCTATTCCGCTCTCCTCCTGTTTCTTTAAAGAGAAGAGCACGAGAAGGTTTCAGTACAGTATTACATACTGCTGATTAGTGGCGTGCTAAGGGAGGTGTGCGATCTGCCGCAGGTGACAGCCAGGAGAGGGGACGGGTGCAATCGGACACTATTATGATACTACTTACCGTTAAAATTATACTTGCAAGTATGTTTCTTTAGGGGAGGGGTGTGACAGAATGGGGCGATCCCTCTCGATCTCTGTTTCACTCAGCAGTAATCGGTGCATTTATGGTACTGATTTTATTGCATGCTTTCAATTGTCGCACTTTCTTTCTTTCTTTCTATACTATGTAGCAGATAGTTTATATTTTCAAGTATTCTTTCACTACTTTCAGTATATTGTGCCTTGTCTCTTATCTGACACTACGTGTGGACGATAAACATCCCACATTTGCAAGGAGATGTCGAGAAAATATTACGAGAGGCAGGTTGGTAAAATTCCCTTGTACCACAGCTTGGCCGTGGCAGATTAACACGTACATCGCCCAGCGCTATCTGCCTAACCACCGATAAGACGGGTGCGCGCATCACCAAAGCTTGAAATACGGAGAGACAACTTATGGACAGACACAGATAAGAGATTACTTTCTGATAAAGTAATGAATTGTTACTTTTGGAACACGTTGTCATTTGAGGTTAACGATATGTTCACGAGTCTGTACGCTAGGTATCGTATGTCTCATTGCCATATATGGTAATTCGTGACCTTTTGCTTTACGCACCTTATTTCACGTAGAATATTTTGAAAGTACCACACCCTCACCCGCCTGTTTGAAAATGATTGGAGCGTTTATTTAACTCCATAACAAACAGATGCGTAGGAGACCGGGAATATAACCTGACACGTTTCAATGTTATTCCACTGTGAAGATCGCTTGCCAAGATACCAGACCTTGCTAGAGTGAAACTGTCGCAGAGAGATTTATGATTAATAAATTTCTATATCTTTTCTCTATTCTACCCGCGTCTTCTACTTTATTATCGCTCTTTTATCCTTTTTCTTTTTTCGCATTCGTTTGATTGTGAAAATATAACTCTCCCATTCATACCTTCGCCTCTCTCTTTTCTTATTTAGCAACGCACTTTTTATTGATGTTAAGCTAGGTCCTAGATGAGACCGAATAATGTGAAATTCGTTCTCGACAGACATATGATTGCAGTCAATCGTCTAACATTTTCATCTGACACGGCACTCTTGGTTAAGTTTCTCGGTGTTAAGTGTGAGAGGCGCCAACAGGCATCGCTCGGGTATGACCATAGGTAGCGACAGGTGTGAAACGCATCTGGCAGTTTCATTGCCGTCGTCTGAGTTTTATGTAGGTGTTAAGACGGGAACTATTTCGGGTTTTCGAGAATTAGGAAATCATTTCTTTTCATAAGATATAAACCCTAGTAGTTAGACTGCATGCATTCAGTCCTCCTAAGTTGCAGTAGACGGATCGCTCGTGCTAGAGAATAAGCTTGTATAGCGAAGTTCTTAGTTTTCTCGTCAATTTTTGCCGAGCTTCTAGAATACCTATCTAGTGAATAATTCTAGTCGTGGTGATCGCCTGTAGTGCTGTTTGGAGGTAATATTACATATCTAGTATTTTGTGAGTGATTTAAGTGGTAAATCGCCTATTTTATTTCACTAGTTAATTTCTGTGCAGAGGGATTAAATTATAAGTCTGTTATATTCTCTAGTTGACGTGTTACAGTGGAAAGCAGAATAAATTATTATTTCTAGCTTAAACTCATGCAGCTGTAAATAAAATTTAATTAAATTGCTAGTAACCAGTCCGAGTATATTGTAACTAACTTATAACTGCACTGAGTCATCATTGAGTATTGACGAAATATGTAGGTATTTCTAATTCATGATGATTGATTTTTTTAAACGATCATAATTATTTCACGGGAGTTTTAACGTTAAGACAAGCTCTACGCTTGCAGTTATAATGTAAATTATAACCGAAGTAAATATTGTGGTTAAGTATTTTGTACTTTTTTCTTCCTTATACAGTTTTGGGTCAGCCCAACTTTTACCAGCGGTTTTAGTACAACTGAGAGAAGAAACATTGTTATCTTTAACCACGTGGGTCTACAAGTTAACACCTGTCTGGCAGTGCGTTTGCCTCCAGAAATAGACAGAGTACAAATCTCACTGACGGTTTTAAAGACTAAATGCCTATATTGGGCCTATTGAGCCAGATTATATTTCTTCACAAACTCTCATGTACAGGTAGCCCTGTGGCGAGAAAAATTAAAAACCATTAACATTCCGACATTTTTGACTAATTGTGGTGTGACCAAATTAAATTTCTATACTGAGAGAAGGCACCGACCTGACATTCCTAGGTACTGGAAAACCTAAGCTATTGACACTGTGCTCGCTGTTAACTTTCGTGCCTGGACAATTTTAATGTGACATAAACAGATATCCTAAATAATAATAACCAAGGAAACATTCCCTGAAGTAGTGAATTCAACCTGTCTTTGCGGAGCTGGGGTTCCCTTGGCCAAGAATAACACAGGAGATTCTGTATGTGTATGTCCTAAAAATTGTTTTTCCAGAAGTTGCTACCAAAGCTGTAAGTACGAATGCAAGCGCATGGCCACGGCTGACATGAATAGAGTGAATGCAGGACTGAGTGATTCCTTTATTGTTGTATTTTTGGCACCCATTTTGCTGGTTTAACTTCCTTTATGCAGTTTTGTTGCTAATGATATTTTCCTTAGGATAGAGTAGAGTATCCGTTCTGTTCATACCTTTAATGGGAACTCTTAGACTATAGCGTATGCATCCGTGACTCTTTGGGGCTATCACATTTTCTTCGAACAGGACGGTGGGCTTACATCGAGGGAAAAGATTATACCTATGGGTCTATCATTCTTGTAGCAATTCATTATATGTATTTTCTATGCTTGATATTAACATTTATGTGTTGTGGTAAATTTTCCTTATGTTAATAAATTTACATAAACTTTATTCAAGCGTGTCGGTCAGCTCGTTCCAACATATCTATATTCCATTGTTATAGTTTTTCCACATCTGTGCGTCTAACTGTCGTCACTTATGTGTGTGTGTACGTGAGTGGTATATATATTTAATATATATTATAATAGACTGTCTGACTCTTCTAGATCTGTTGTAGAAGATAGGCTGAAAGAGAAAAGATTCTCGATTTCAGGGACAGACTCTATTAATTTCTACCATCTCACTCGTGGAAATCTTTTTCTATTATTATTTCTCACTGTGGCTATCACTTATTCTAATCTATTCAGAAGGGACCAACCCAAGTCTTAATTCCCCTATCAAAAATCTACGACAGAAACCTAGAATTCAGAATTCCGATATGGACACCTTTTATTGGAGAATTTTGGACGGACTTTCATAGCCCAGGAAATCTCTTTCATATTAAATAAGGAAACCGGGACTGAGGAAACTGAAGGACAACACACAAAGTCAAAGAGGGAACTGATTAAATTAACGACACCCAAGACGTGTGTAAGAGGCTGATTCAAGTCTCTTTTATTCATATGAGCAAAAGTCTGTGAGCCAGGATTGGCGTAAGTTGTCATTTTACATTCTGTATTTTATTACTAACATGTGAACTTATATATATATATATATATATATATATATATAATATATATATATATATATATATATATATATATATATATATATATATATATATATATATATATATATATATATATATATATATATATATATATATATATATTGCCATGTGAATTTTAATATGTGAAAATCGCTCGTGAATGTCAAAGTTATTTGAGGCTGGCAACCTCAGTGTATAGAATGATGATTCATGAACCTCCACTGCACGGGCTGGTGATTGTTGTATTGCTAGTTTCTTAAAGAGAACTAAAAGCAAAAGGTAATCCCAGGTTCATATGGAGCAGGGAGGAAAATATAAAAGAAATTATGTACATTGTAATTATAATACTTACAATTTCAAGCAGTGTAAATGTCCATATAAACATATTCACTTTAAAATTAGTGTAAGTTTTCAAGCTTTAAACCCGTGTAAATGTCTGTGAAAATATTCATTTTTAAATTAATGGAAGTTTCAAACTGTTTAAAACTGTGTAAACATAAATGAAAACATATTCAGTTTATATTGTGAACCCTTTTCAATCAGTGGAGATGTAAATGTAAACAGACTATCTGTATTATTAACCTTTTCATTTAAATGTAATGTAAAGATAAAGCTATTCTATTTAAATGTAAAGAAAGTTTTATCCTGAGGGATTAAATTTAATTCTCATCGAGGGTAAATTCTGAGATAAATGGGGTGGTAGAACAGAAGAGGGAAACGCAATACTGAGGAGAACGTTTCGGCTCACTTTTTTACCATAGTTATTGGTGGTACCAGCATAAAGTACTATCTCTGGAACCAAGTGAAGGTAGAAGTGGACTGACGCTGTGCGAGACGCCATTATAAGAGGGTCTTTTAGACAGACGCAGGACCAGTTTGGCCGTAACTCCTTGACATTCTAGGAACGTACGGCACTTTTAACCTTGACCAGCGACGAGCGAGAGCAGTGTAAACAGAACTCATCAGCGGGAGCAGAAACTACTATTGGCCGCTAAGTGAAAATTATACGCTGCCAAAGTGAACTTTTTTTCCATCATCTCTTCTATAAATCAATGATGAAACATTTCTTCTAAACTATTCAATTTATTTTTAAACTGTTAAAAACTAAAGTGATTATTAAATTTGGTTATTTGTAATGTTACAAATTTAACTTCTATTTAATCATTTTAAAGTTACTGCATGTTTGTCTCAGTAAATTTACTACACACAGTCTAAACAGAGCTATACCAGAATAATAAGAATTCCACTGAGTAAATCAGGGGTGCGGGCTTGAACGAGCTAAAATTAATAAGTGCTTAATTCCTACACAAAAGTTGTCGGTAGATTCTAGAATTAGCGTTTGCATTGTTTTCGCTTATCTGAATATCTTGTGAAGACTCCCTCTGTAATAGAAGTGTCATTACCCTTCTATCTACATCTCTGCCAAGAGTAATCTTGTGCGAAGGTAGATTTTTTTTTTTTCTTAACCAGCGGCACTTGGGCTTTCAGCCCTTCGGCCCAATGACATGTCATTGCGAGGCTGGGGAACCTGAGGACTTTCCTTCCAACCCGGTCAGGAGCTTCGCTCCTTCCCATCCACAGAGGGTTTATCTCAGGAGCCGTTCAGGTTATTCAGTCAAATTTCCGGCCGTAAACATTTCTTCAAACGCTGACGCCCGGGTTTGAACCATGAACAAATGGTCGCCAGTACAACGCCGAAGCCATTACACCAGCGCGGCTCCCGTGCGAAGGTAGATACCTTTGAAGCCCATATTAGATACTATTGAGTTTTGGCCACTGTTGGACCACTACTGCAAAGCAGGGGAGGCAATACCGTCACAGGGGGGAGGGATGGGGTGCCAAAGGTGGGATCCCTCGGGTGCCAATTACTATAAGTACGCCTCTGCTGCTGATGGCAGAGTAAATTACATATTAACACAAACACCCCAGGCTTTCACAGCCCTGCCCCATAGCTTACCTTAGGGATTTTTTCAAGGTGATGCGAGATCTCGTTTTGGCGCCGCCATCCACTGGAGCCGTACTGTATTGTCTCTTATGAGAAACATGTTCATACTGTTGAGTCGGATGACACTATAATTTCCACACTTATTTATTTAACTTCCAGCGATCCCTTAAAAATGGCGCCCGGTGTTGCTTACACAGCCCAAGAGCCGGCTCTGCACCGCCACTCCCCCCTTTTTATTTAACCCTCAAATTTTTTTTTTTTTAAAACACCAAAACCAGAATGAGAAGACTACTATTCTAGGATAAAAGAAAGAAAACAGACTCACACATACAATTTGGAAATATTAATGTTCTCTATTTACAATGATTGGACAGGATGGATGATGTCGCCAATTTTTTATTTTAAAAAAAAATATTAATGAAGAAAAATATCCCGTTCAACCTCTGATGGGTTATAATTAGGATATATATTGTTTTCAATTCCAAATAATATGAAAAACTGCCGATAGGAGAAAGTGGCATCACATTTGTCAAATCATTGCAAATAGGGAAAACCACAATTAACAATTACGCTTTTATGTTAAAAAGAAAAAAAAAAAACCCAACAAAATCAAGAAGAAACTTTGAACAAGAATAATATTAAGGTGGAGGGGTGTAAAGGTCTGGTGGTTCCAGTTAAATATCCCTTATTGGCAACTGCACACATTATCTGAAATTACAGACTTAATATAACCTTATTAAACCCTTCAGAGGCAGGAGGGAATATTTTTAAAAACAAAAATAAAGAAAAAAGATAACAAAACAAAAAAAAACAGACAGCTGAAAAAAAGACATGACATGAAAAACGCCAACAACAGAGTTCGTTCGTTCGAACCTCAGGGATTTGAGCTTTCACTCTACACACTTGCGGCATTTGGGGATAGGTTTTTGGGCTCTCTTGCTGTGAACAGAAAGAGTTAGAGTACATAATTATCGCCTACCTTGTATATGGGGGGGGGGGGGGGGGGGGGGGGGGGGGGAAAGAGATAGAGATTTAATATTTTTGTACCGTTCCTTTGCAATTAATTTTGTTTTTTTTTCTAAAATTGGGCAATTCGGCCCAATGACTTCCCCCCCACAGAGGGTTTTTCAGGAGTAAAATTGCTATATTGAGGGGGGTTGGACCACTACTGCAAAGCAGGGGGGGGAGGGTCACAGGGGGAGGGATGGGGTGCCAAAGGTGGGATCCCTCGGGTGCCAATTACTATAAGTACGCCTCTGCTGGATGGCAGAGTAAATTACATATTAACACAAACACACCAGGCTTTCACAGCCTTCGCGCATGCGTGCAGATCTTAGTAACCGTATGAGGTCTTGTAAGGTTATGTTTGTAAACAACTGCGGAAGCCTCGGGCGTTAAAATCAACGTTGTATTAACAAGATAATGGCAGAAGTTACAGAGGAAAAGAAAGTTGATACAGATGCCAAAAGGTTCAATGCCTCGGGCGTTAAAATCAACGTTGTATTAACAAGATAATGGCAGAAGTTACAGAGGAAAAGAAAGTTGATACAGATGCCAAAAGGGTTCATACCTATCCTCTGATTAGGGTAAGTGCCTTAGTTTTTAAACATGAAATTATGTCTTCCACAGTTTAAAATTGAAGTCGGTCAATCACCTTTATGACAATGAACGACGGACAGTAGAGGTAGTGCCAGGGCAGTTACTGCCGTAAGGGGGTGAAGTGTTAGTGACTTCGCCATAGCCTACTGTTCCTGCTTTAGTGGCTAGGACGACCAGTTCCGTTCCTCGTTGTCTTTACCTTTTCTAACTTTAGAGCAGTCATGCACAAATTTACAGCTGGGGTTGAAGAAGACAGGAGGCCACCATGTTGGCAACACACACAGCGTTTCGCCTCGAGTTGGAATTTATGTGCGTGTTTACTTTAAATACGGCTTCAGTGTTTGTTGGACGTTATTATTTATGACAAAGCTGAAAACATGATTGGGGTTAAGTTACGGCTAGCTGTTTAACAAACATCAAAACAGGGCTGAAATTATGTTAAGGCTAGCAGTAGCGTACTTATGGATAGCAACATGGCGGACACATTCTACTGTGTTTTGTTCTACCCAGCTAGTTACACTGAAGCATATCACTAGAAGGTTTTGAAACTTGTAACTTTGCCATCAGAGGCAAGCACTGTAACTGCACTGCCAATCGTATGTCCAATGACAGACAAATCTGACAGTAAAAGAAGAAATTAAATACAGACACTAAACTGAAGCAGGTTGGCCAAAAAATATGAAGCATTTTTGACAATGACCCATTTCAAATACAGAGAGTATACAGAGTGAGGAGAGAGCATAAGCAGAGACTAACACTGTGGTCAGCAATCCAGGAGCTGTTGGGATCTACTTAATTAACATTGAACCCTCTAGAGATCTACCATGTATGAACGAGGGAAGGTCAAAAAGTAATGCCTCCTATTTTTTATGTATGTAAATACTGCATCGGTGTGCAATTTGTAAATTTAGCAGGATTCCTCAAACACTCTTCTGCACTGTATAGCATTACCAACCTGTTTCAGTAACAGGTGGCACCACTGTAACAGTTTAAAAATGGCTGCCAAAGACGGTCGGTTAAAACAACGTTATGTCATAGAATTCCTCAATGCTGAAGGCGAGACCATAGCCATCAATCTCCTACACCGTTACGAAACTGAAGGAGAAGAGTTTTTATCGAATATTGTGACAGGAGATGAGACTTGGTTTCATTTTTTTTAACCAGAATCCAAGAGGCAGTCAATGGAATGGCATCACACAACATCGCCGACAAGAAAGAAGTTCAAAAGTTCACCATCTGTAGGGAAAGTTATAGCCTCCGTGTTTTGGGATGAGAAGTATGTGATTCTTCTCGACTTCTTGGAACAGGGAAACACGGTGAATGCAGACCGTTACATTGAAACTTTGAAGAAGCTTAGAGGTCGTCTTCGGCAAATTTACCCATTAAAAGATCAGAGAGAACTGCACTACTGTTGCACGATAATGCCACGCCACACACCGCTAAACGCACCATTGATGCGATTGCAGAATTTGGCTGGACATTATTACCACATCCCCCTTACAGTCCCGATCTTGCACCTTCTGACTTCCATCTGTTTGGACCACTGAAAGAAGATCTTCGCGGACATCACTTTGAGGATACCGAGACCCTTAAACGCGCCGTACGCCAGTGGTTTAGGAAAAAGGACACAAATTTTTACCGTGCGGGGATACATGCCCTTGTTAAAAGATGGACAAAAACTGTAACAAATAACGGAGACTACATTGAGAAATAAATTTTTGAAGTTCAGACTTGGGGCTATATTTCAATGTGAATTTTATCTGTTTTCTTGCCTATTGAATGAAATTAAAAATTACGAGGCATTACTTTTTGACCGTCCCTCGTATATATATATATATATATATATATATATATATATATATATATATATATATATATATATATATATATATATATATACTGCTCAAAAAAAGTTAAAGGCCACTTTCAATTTTTAGGTCATTTCAACTATGCTGTTTTTTTAAAAACCTGAACACTCAGTCAAAAAAGTTTTGCTGCATTTTGTTGCATGCTTAAACAATGTTTGTTAATCTGACAATAAATCAAATCTGTGTTACGTGTATGTACCTCCAAGGTCAATCAAATGCACGTGGTGGAATGGGAAATAATGCATGTTTGAAAATGCTTCCTATGGCAAAGCCTGTTGATAACATTGCTGAAATTTGCTTTTCACGTGCAAGTCATGACTATAGTGAACACATTTCACCCCCTTTTCGAAAGGAACGGGCAATGGGTATGTTTGTAACATTTAATATTTTAGCCATGGCTCAGCTAAGACGCTTGACCAATGTTGACAGATGGAGAGCGATGGCATGGCTGCAGGATGATGGAGGGCTGCGAGACGTTGCTAGGAGATTAGGAGTTGCCCACTCTGTCATACACACTCTGCGTGATCGTTATAATGCAACCAGCAGTGTCGCAGAACAACGCAGGTCAGGACGTCCAAGGTCTACCACAAGACGGCAAGACACGTGATAAGCAAATTTCAGCAATGTTATCAACAGGCTTTGCCATAGGAAGCATTTTTAAACATGCATTATTTCCCATTCCACCACGTACATTTGATTGACCTTGGAGGTACACACACGTAACACAGATTTGATTTATTGTCAGATTAACAAACATTGTTTTAAGCATGCAACAAAATGCAGCAAAATTTTTTTGACTGAGTGTTCAGGTTTTTAAAAAAAACAGCATAGTTGAAATGACCTAAAAATTGAAAGTGGCCTTTAACTTTTTTTGAGCAGTATATATATATATATATATATATATATATATATATATATATATATATATATATATATATATATATATATATATATATATATATATATATATATATATATATAGTCAATTCTCACTATTCATGGATTCGCGAAGAATAAAGTGTAACCCAATTTTTGTCATTTGCGGCCATGCACAGTAGGCAAAGAATTTTGAGATCCTACCGCACAGCAAAGAGAGGTTGGCTCCTTGTTTTCACAGCTTTCATTGTGTTTACATGTGTCTTTGTCGAGCATCATTTCATCCATGTTTTTGCAGTTTAATGCCGTTTTTTATTATTTTTTGAATTAATAATGGCATCAAAGCATAGTTCACGTGTGTTGGCGAGTGTGCCTAAGCGCAAGAAGGCGGTGATGAGCCTCAGTGATAAAGTACATGTGTTAGGTAAACTTCTTTCTGGGATGTCTGTATGAAATTTTCATTATTTCTTAGTTTTAAATATTCTGTGTAAATGTTTTCAGTTTTTGTTTTCCAGAGAATTTGTAATATGTGTGTGTGGATGTGTGAATGAGCAGTGAATGGGTGAGTGAGTTGAGTTTTCATTGGGAATCTGGAAAAGTAGCTTTGATCCCGAGGACACCACAATTATAATTGCTGGCGGGAGAGGACTAATAAGAAATGTCCTTAGTTTAAAAAGATTGTTTTTTCCTGCAGTCACCTAAAGATCCACCAGTCATCCATGGGATCTATCGGTAGACCAGGGATCGACTGGTTGCTGACCTCTGCTCTAACATGATTAAAAACAGCTGCAGAACTAGCCAAGCTGAAGCTAATCTTAAAAGTTCTGCTTTAAGCGATTAGTTCATGCACACACTGGTTTCTCAGCATATTCTGTAGTTGTGAAGAATGGGTCTTGTTGAAATATCTAGGCAGTGAAAAAATATGCTTCATAAAGTTTCTTAGAATATCATACCTGGACCACAATCATAATGACATTGCATACACTGCTGTTAACTCCAGACTGTCATCTCACTATGGAACACAAAATAAACATGTGATGCATTGGACACCTTGTATAGCTGGATAATCAAGTGAGAAAATTCTCAGAGAACCAGAAGAAAGCTATTATTTGATCAACATGATAAGACACAGACAGCTCAAGATCTTGGGATAACTAACTCGTAAGGACATACAAATTTGATAATCTGGTTAACAGCTGATGAGTTCAACTCAAAGAGCAGGAAAGTATGACAGAGAGAGAAATACCTCAACAAACTGACCACATGGCATGGAAGAAGATGAAAGACAGCTGATTCAAGACATCAGAGATTGTAGGAAATTGACACATGTGATCACCTATGCTGCCAATCAGCATGACACATCTGGTCAGCTTGCTTTAATTTTTATCTGATTCTGAAGTTTAAATTGGAACTGCGTGAATGTATAAAGATCCATAAATCTAAAGTATGCATAATTTTGCAAAACAAGATTTTTAATTTGATTTATTCAGCCTGATGCAGTTTTATTTTCAAAGTATGACATTTTTAAAAAAAAATTTCCTAGCACTCAGATATGATTGATGAAATGAAGAACGAGGCTATGGAGTTGTGTGTGACAGCGTGTGAAAAGTTTGCTTCAAATAATGAGGTAAGATTCGTGTACAATATTGTATAGTGATATATTTAATGTCATCATCATCATCATCATCAACACACTCCAGGTCCCAAGCAGCATATGCCTTCAACAAACTTATGTCAAATCTTCCTGTCCCATGGTGCTATGGAGTTTGTGCACTGTGCTGAGATCCTTGTGTGATCTAAGGGCTGAGATCAGAGCACTGATGGAGTTGTCCGTGTGCAATGAAGATAGTCCTTCACACCAAACCAAACCAAACTAAACCAAACAAAACCAACCAAACCAAACAAAACCAACCAAACCAAACTAAACTAAACAACCAAACCAATCATGTCCTGTGCCATCTGCTCAAGGTCTTTTCATGTCTTCTTCATCCCTGTTATGTCTGTCTCCAATTCTCTTCTCCATGTGTTCTTTGTCCTCTCTCTACCGCTCTAACGTTGAGAATTCTAGAACAAGGTTTTCTCAGTGTAGTCCTATCCATCTCCAGTGTCTTCTTTCCATCTCTTGTTCCACTGGCACTTGTCTAGTTCTTGTGTGATATATGTAATAGAACAGTACAAATGTATCTCACTTTTTTTCTTAGTTTTTTTTTTTTTGGTATTGACCAACATCACCTTTTACACAGATGAAAAGTTTTGAAATTCAGATCTGACACTTTTCAGAAACAATCCATGTTTTATATCTTGTTCTTATATCAGAGTGCAGCCAAGATGATCAAAGATGCAATGGACAAGAAGTTTGGGGCATCCTGGCATGCTGTTATTGGCGAAGGTTACGGTTTTGAGATTACACACGAAGTAAAAAATCTCCTCTACATGTTTTTTGGTGGAAATATGGCGATAGTTTTATGGAAGTGTTCATGACTTTTGTGTGCCTGATGTAACCTGTTTAGTCACTAACATATGTATTTAAACTCATTTCACCATTGCAGATTTTAGTTATTACATGAATAAAGTTACCACATAAGTTTTATAGATTAAAACAAGTTACATAATAATATAACACATTACAGCTTGTCACTGGATAATTTTTTAACAGAATACAGAATTTTACCTGTTACAGAATACATTTTACACCCTGATACAAGGTAGAGAAAGAACAAACATTAAAAAGAAAAAAACGACTGAGAGGTATAAATATCTAGAATCGAATATAGAATTGAACACAGGAGTCTTGTTCATCAGAAGAGATCATTTAACCAAAAAACCAACCACTGAAATATAGCCCATAAATTCATATAATCATGCCTGAATAACACTAAAATTACAATCCCTTATTTATAAATCTATTTAACCCCTTGAAGCCCAGTGTCCTACATGTGACCCATTATATTTGAGAAGATATTAAAATTGATAATAAAACATGTATTAATGTCTTGGGTTACATATGGGTCATTTCAAAAGTAAGTGGATGTTGTTCTAGTTTATGAAACAAGTTTACATTCTTAAATCAGTATTTGGTTTTAAAAGCATGAACAACCTATACAATTTAGTAGTTCAGTATAAAGGTTATTGGGCCTTAAGTAACTGTATATTGAACATTTGAGATCAGATTTCTCAGCATGGACAGGGATGCAGCTTCTCATTTGTGCAAAATAAGAAATTGTGATTTCAGTGATGTTTTGTCATGATTATGTGAATTGTCTGAATAACTTCACAGTTAAGGTCAGAAGTTTAGTATTTCAAAGGAATACTGTATCAGAGGAGGCATCCCTGGCTCAGTTCACAACACAGCTATTTATTCATTGAGTGTTTTCTGGTATTTTTGTCACAACTGAACATGCTACAGAAAGAAATTTATTAAACATTAATAAATAAATATGTTGCTGCTTATGCTAAAATTTTGTTTTCTAAGGAAAGAAACATATACCACAGTAGCATAGAAATCACTGCTGCAAAAGGACTAGTTACAGTAGTGGTTCCTTGTTCTGTAAGGTGCAAACAGGATAATGATGATGTTGTAGTATTATTTTATACATACCAACTTTGAAAAGTTGTGAGATTGTAAATAGAATATATGTAATACCAATGCTTGCTATATAAGCTGTTTGTAGCAGATACTGAAAGTGAAATGTGTGTACTTTTTGTATTACGTTAAGACCTATACTGCCACCAGTCATTGTCCAGCATAGGACCAACAGTTTTGATTACGTCTTGTAAAGTAAAGTTGTCCTAGAGTGTTGTTCATTTCTAATACACAACAGAATGTTCACTGTCTGTGGTTAAAGGGCATTCTCATGCTTATTTTTAAATTGTTGAGACTAATATAAGCTGAGACGAGCAGACGGTCAGCATGTAAAGGACTTAAAACACATTAAGAAAATGAGAGAGTATAACTCACAACATCTTTAGCAAATAGGAGAATACAAGACTCACAACACGTTCAGAAAATAAGAGAGTAAAATGCTGACAATACATTTAAAAAATAAGAGACTAAAATACATACAACACATTTAGAAAACATGAGATTAAAATACTTACAACACATTTAAAAAAATAAGAGAGTGAAATACTTACATCTCATTTAGAAAACAGGAGATTAAAATACAAAACATTTAGAAAACAGGAGATTAAAATACAACACATTTAGAAAATAGGAAAGTAAAAATAATACTGAAAAATAATGACTACATTCAAGAGATGATCCAACGATCCTAGCATATGTTATTTGTCACCACATTGCCTTTTGGTTTACAGTCTCAGGTTTGGATTATTTTAGTTTGAAGTTGTGCGTGTGTATGTGTGTGAGAGAGAGAGAGAGAAAGAGAGAGAGAGAGAGAGATAAAAACAGTGATTATATACAGCTTCTTTTGCCAAATGTTTCATTGGTTACTCTCTTATCCTCAATTAATGATATTAAAGCTAAGCTAAAACTCTTGTCAGTAACAAGAAGAAAATCACTTTTTGAACAGTGTGTTGATAAAACGTGTTTCTGTATAAGTCATTTACCTTCTTTTAAATCTACTTTTAAGTGCAGCAGGTATTTCCCATACACCTTGATGCCTTTCATTCTTTTGTGTCAGTTTGGATAGTGTTGATAAATTCAATATGTGTGTTATATTTGTTTAAACATTTATACCAATTTATACTTTAAATCATTTTGCCAAAGAGATGTTTATTAAACACTGTTATTTTAGTCAGAGAATATTTTGCTTTCTGGTTTCCCATTTCTGTAAGATCAGATGCAGAAACAAATGGAATGCAGAGCATCCAGGACACAAACAATAATGCATATTACCAGCTCGGCAGAAGAGAACAAATGATAATCTTCAGACTCCGCACGGGCCACAACAGATTGGGACTTCATCTATTCAATCAGCTAAAAATAGGAACTACCAATAAGTGTAACTGTGGCACCGATAAAATGACTGCTGAACATTTGCTTCAAAGATGTCCAACTTATGAGCAACAGAAAAAACACATATGGTCATCACCAGTACCATTCCTGGAAAAACTCTACAGAGATACAAATAGCCTCAAACTGACGACTGCTTTCATTCAAAATATTCAAGTAGATCTCTGAGAGTGTACGAAGAATAAGAAGATCATCTAACTGCTTTTTAAAGCAGTGGGCATGGAACTGAGTCAGAAGCTTGAGTTACTAAAGTGAATTAATTAGTTTTCATATATAAACACAGTTTTTTTTTTAGGCTCTTTCATTGTTGTTAATATCCACTTAATTTTTTTGTTAGATGTGTAAGAAACATATTTTGAAGATGTGTGACCATATGCTGTAACTAAATTGTCACAATTCAGTAAGATTCTTCTATGCATTTAATAGTGACTGCAGTTATGAGAAAAAATAGTTTTAAGAAATAAATGTTTCCAGAATCATCAGCATTTCAACAGAGATCTTCTATATCATCAGTATCACAACATCTCATGGAACTATCTTTATAATAGTATCACAAAATGATTGTGTTATCATTATCACGTGGGGAATTAATGTCCTTGATGTAATAACATTTCACAATATCTTGGTCATCAACATCACATCATCTCATCTGTATCTAATGTAGCTATCTTGTCGTATCTTGTATCTGTATCTTGTCATAACCATTCAGGAATTATGAACTGTCATCTATACCAGTGGTTCTCAACGTGGCCCCTCAGGGGGCCAAGCCATATTTCTAGGGGGCCACAGTAAGATGGTAAAGTACCTTTTTTCCAGCTAACAGCGACTATGAGGGAGCCACAGAGGAAAATGAGGCTCAGAAGGGGAGGGCATGAACAACAAAAAAAGGATGAGAACCCCCTGATCTCAACCACCTACAAATGTATGCAGTCGTCAATTATTTTGCTTGAAATGAGCTCCAAAGAAGAATAAGGATGGGAGAGCTATTTCTTAAAAAATAAAAACAATAACAAGAAGTATTTTCTAATTTAAAATCTTAATTTATTGCATAAAGTGTTCTGCATATAAATCAAATATGGTCTGAAATAACTTCATACCAAATAAAACATTATTTTTGATTGGCAACACTGTTAGACATCATGTTTCACAGTTAGTTCATTTAGTACTTTAACTGTCTTTTGATTTAAAAACAAGCAAGAAAAATTATGCTATGAAGGTTTTAAAAAGAAAGAAAGAACAAGAAAAGTCTTCATCATTCACAAGGCATAAGAATATAGTGTACCTCTATTACAGCATGCACATAATGCAGTTCTTACTACCACACACTTCTTTAGCACAGTCTCTGCAGTATTTTCAGCAAGACTTGCCAAAAGCAACTTCACACTTTTTCTTCTGTATTTTCGATAGACACACGCATAACAACCAGCTCATCCTGCATAATCTTTGATAATGAGAACATGATTCTCTGCTTATCAAAATATCTTCAAAACATCAAAATATTTTATGTCAAAAGCTGTAACACTTCAGCTCCAAATAAAGCAGTAATCATTTAAAGACTTATTTAACTGGATGCTACAGACAATGGTGACTGGTGACCGTATGTTATAAATCGTCATCAGCATTATCACTTTCCTTTTCACTCCTTATGGAGCATGGAACCACCACTACAGTTGCCCCCCCCCCCCCCCTTGCAGGAGGCCTACATAAAGCATTCACATGCTCTGTGACTTCTGCTGCAATCGGCTTCACATGATGATGTTGCCAGCCCCATGCACAACCTCATATTAGTCGAATTGAGGACAGGACAACATATCCTATATATAAAATCCCAGCTTTTTCTGTCAGTGCATAACACTAAGGGATGCAACTTTGCTTGAAAGTTAGACATTAATTGTATTGTTTCCCTCCCGAAAAATAGTAACACTTACCAAAGAAGAATGCGCAAATGACGGTGTGCACAAAAATATATTTATAGAATGTGTGATCCCGAATACACACATTGGGATCCTCGCTGCTGCTACGCAGTTCGTGTACTGTGGTGATGCACAGTGGTTTTTTTAAATACTTTTGAATAAGTAAAATTGCCATTACGTATTGGTGCTTTTGAAATTAATTCCCATCTTATGACGGGCTTTTACACTAGTGTAGACATAAAAGCCATAATATGAAAAATAACTTCAAAGAAAAATTGCACAGAGAACACCCAGACACAGATATAACAAATGCTTATGACTCCTTACCAGAGAAGAGACCAAGTGATAATTTTCAGACTGAATTGGCCACTGTAGACTCAAATGCTATTTGTTCAATAAATTTTAAAAAAACTGACGGACAGATGTCCATGTTGGGAAGACAAGCAAACAGGAGATCATACCTTCAAAAAAAAAAAAAAGGGCAGCTCCACAAGAGAGACAGACTGACAGCATGGCATTCACCAATCTCTAAGACAGAGAAATTGTAAGGTGATGAGAGAAGCCTGAGGCTGCTCACTTAATGAGAGATACGGATGTGGTTATATAATAGAAAATGAAGATCATAATGTCAATGAGGACTCATTGCCCATTTCAATGTGAATAACATCTCCAACATGAAATATGTCATTTAAAAAGTAATTTTGTTTTTCCTCATGTAACACAAAATTCCTACATATATCTTCTTAATGTACTTTTTAACTACAAAACCAGATTTTTCTACTGTTGCAGGCACATAGTGGTAATATATTTACTACTGTGCCCTTACATCATGCATTTGAAATGCATTTCTAAACAGATGTACCACATGGTCTCAAACATTTAGTGGATTATTCCCTTTCAACTTAGATGGTTTGTGACATTTCCTTATGATAAAATGTTATGAAAGAATATTCTTCTTTTTCTTCTTGGATCCTTAGCCCCTGACTGACAAAGCAGTCAGTGGCTATTACACCTAGTGGTGTCTTGTAGGGCAACAACAAACTGTCCCCATTTTTCTTGGTCGGTGGCCATCCTTCGTGCCATGCCATCAAACTCCGATTCATGCTTTGCATCTCAGCCTCCACTGTTCTCTGCCAGGTTGTCTTTGGTCTGCTTCTCTTTCGCCGTCCTTCTGGGTTCCATAGCATAGCGGTTCTGGTGATGGTGTCGGGGTCCCTTCTGAAGACATGGCTAACCCAGTTCCAGCATCTGCCCAGTGATGATGTGCATGCCTTTTTGACTGCACAGTGTGAGCAGTTCCTGGTTGGAGATGGTAATTGGGTAGGGGTCAGACTAACGCAGACACCCTGGTCCTCCAGGTTGGGGGAATAAAAGAATATAATGAGACAAAAATCTTTTCTTTTCTGCTGTCCAGCCTTCAAGATATCACTTTCATGTCCAGTTCAGTGATATGTGATAGCTGGAAGAGTGATGCACCATGGTAATAACACAGGGGTAAAATAACTGTATAAACACAGAAATGAATAGTCAGCAGTTTTGTAGCAACTAAAAGTTTGATTGGAAGGAACAGTCTAACAAATGGTTAACATAATAAGGTTACATTTTGTACATGATTTATATTGTTCATCTGTAATTGCACAGACTGAATGTATTACAGAGCTGATCTACTTCTATGTTCTTTAATTTTTTTCAGAGCAGTGTGGATGGAGAGAGGGCGCACAGATTAATTAGGAGTGAGAATACATTTTTTAAATTTCGGGCTGGCCTTTTTCTGTTCTTTATTTTTAAATACTCTGACTTGCTTGTAGTCAGTACGGCAAAATGAGGATATGCCCTCCTTTCTACCTTCTAATCATTTGTCTGACAGGAATGTAAAAAATGAGTGCAATTATTTGGCTTTATACTTGAACTGACTTTTTTCATTCTTACTTTTCCCATGAAGCGAAGCAGGTAGTTGAAGTTTGAGTACTTGAGCCAAGTGTGTCGACACTGGCTACTGTAGGATGTCTGTGACGTCTATCCATCTGCCTCTTGGTCTTCTCTGTGGCCTGAAACCAGATCTTCTACTGTTGTAGGCGAGTAGTGGTCATTTATCGGGCTCCATTCTCATGAAATGTGATTTTCCTGTGCTGGTCAGGGAACCATTTTTTGACACGAATAGCAAAGAGCTGGTAAGAATATACTATTTATCAGCTATAATTTCGTTTCCATACTTATATTCTGGTGTTTGAGTAGTGGTGACAGTTGGTACGTTAACTGCGCTAGCTTTTTGACATCTTGTTTCAATTTCTCTGTCAAGTCTTCCATTTTCTGTAAAAAATGCTTCCTGGGTACTTGAACTTTGGAACCTGTTTAAGCTGGATACTGTTGTCATGTACGTTAAATGGGTCTCATGATCGACTTCTTCTTCTTCTTTGATCCTTAGCCGCCGACCGTCAAAGCAGTCAGTGGCCATCACACCTAGTGGTGTCTTGTAGGGCAACAACAAATTGATTCCACTTTGCTCGGTCGGTGGCCATCCTTCGTACAGTGCCCCAACTCTGGTTCATTTTTAGCATCTCAGCCTCCACAGTCCTCCGCCAGGTTGTTTTTGGTCGGCCTCTCTTTCGTTTTCCTTTAGGAGTCCAAAGCATAGCTGTTCTTGTGATGGCATCGGGGTCTCTTCTGAGGACATGGCCAACCCCTGTCTATGTAAAAAAAAATTCAAGTTACGGAAACAACAACGAATAAACAAACTTTGCTGCGGGACGGACATCCGGAGTCTGAGGCTCATATGACTGTCATGATCGACTAATCTTCATAATTTTATACTAAGGGTTACAATTTCCTTCTGTTCTCCCCCCCCCCCCCCCCCCCCCTCCCCCCCCATAATGAAGCTATTATAAATTTCATGGAACCCTAGCTGACCAGTCAGTGACAAGATTAAACATACCAAATACACAAGAACATGGCTGTAGAAAGTAAAGGTTACAATCTGCTTAAATACCTCAAACATCCCCCACAAATATACGTGGGGCATTCAGAAAGTAATGCACCACATCGTTTTTTTCAGGAGCTGTGTATTCAAAAAGCATGAAATTTATACACAATGTACATGGATATGTCATGTAAACATTGGTATTATTCAACATAATCCCCATCAACTTGTACGGCTTTATGCCAGCGCGAAACAAGTGCATGTATTCCTAGCCCGTACCAGATTTTGTCTTGATCTTGTAGCCATTTCTTCGCTGCATGAATCATTCCTTCATCATCTTCAAACCGTGTCCCACGGAGTGCATCTTTAAGTGGACCAAATAGATGAAATTCAGAGGGTGCCAATTCGGGACTACAGGGTGGATGGGGTAGTACAGTCCAACCCAATTTGGTGATTGCTTCCCGTGTTGCCAGACTTGTGTGAGGGCGCGCATTGTCGTGAAGGAGAAGCAGGTCTGCTGGATTCTTGGGCAGCCGAACTCTGCGAAAACGTTGATTGAGTTTTTTCAATGTCTTAATGTAAGCTTGCGAATTGATTGTCTCTCCTCTTGGCATAACGTCCACAAGAATCACACCTTCAGTGTCCCAAAAGACAGTGATCATGACCTTTCCAGCTGAAGGAATTGTCTTGAATTTCTTTCTTCTTGGTGATTGCGGATGATGCCACTCCATTGACTGTCTTTTTGTCTTAGGTTCAAAATTATGTGCCCAGGTTTCGTCACCTGTAACAATCTTAGCCAAAAAGTTCTCTCCATCAGCATTGAAACGCTCCAACAATTCAGAAGAAATTGCTTTCCTTTGCAATCGGTGGTCATTTGTGAGACTTCGAGGAACCCATCTTGCGCAAACCTTAGAAAATCCGAGAGTTTTTATAACTGCATTTGCACTACCAATGCTGACTGACAGCTGTAAGGCCAATTGTTGAGTAGTGATTCGCCTATCAGTAAGAATAATGCCCTCAGCGCATTTCAACATTTCTGCGTTGGTGGCTGTGGCAGGACGTCCACAGCGCGGCCGATCGAGCAGCTCCGTATCACCACTTCCTGATTCTTTGATTCTCTGAACCCAGCAACTGACTGTACTCCTGTTGACTGCAAAACTTCCATACACATCACATAGATACTTGTGAATATTCACAACAGTTTCCTTCTCTGCAACGAGAAATTCTATCACAATTCGCTGCTTATAACGCAAGTTGCTAATGCGCTCCATTTCAACGGTTTAGGGCAGCCGTATTATTTGGCCGGTTGCGGTGCAATTTGGTGCACACAATTGGCACATGTCATATTTGAAGTGTGCAAAATTTCATGCTTCTATCTTCATTATTAGCTGAGAAAAACGATGTGGTGCATTACTTTCTGAACGCCCCTCGTAGAAATGTCTAATGTGTCCAGTCTTAAATAAATTCTCAACAACTTGCTATCTTTTACGGAAATGCTGCACATTGTGGTGGAAACTAAATTTTGCATGCTGATTAAAATAATTTGCATTTCGTCCTATCTCTCAGTGCTTCATGCTAAATTCCCCTTAGTTAACTTTTTCTACATACTTAGCAGGGTCAAGTGGTCCTATTTTTCACTCCCCAATAAGTTTGAAAAATATTTGTGCCTGCTATTTTGACTATTTTTAAAAAATTTCCCCCATTTTATATTAAGCAGATTTCATCGGATAAGAATGAATAAGTATCTCTATACATTTAGCCAGAAAAAAATCATTGCATATCATAGATTTTGTGCATCATTGATTTAGTTCTGAAGGAAAATGGAAATGAATGAAACGACCATGGGAGAATTAGTGCAGTCATGAGGACTTGCAGCAGATAGAGTACAACATAATTATTCTGACTGCTTACATGCACATTACCAAGATTGAGTAACAAGTCTTGTGACTGTAATGGAAACGAGGTAAAATTGAGTTTTTTATTCCTATTGTATGTACTCATAAGGTTAACAAATAATATTTAATACTTCTTATGGCCCTGAACAAAATGTTTTGATTGTTTTATAACAAGAATAAATGCATGGAGGTATATGTGGAGTCATCCTTATATGACCACCAGCTATGCACAATGCTATAGTATTTGGATGTGGATATGAACCTCTGTCTGTGAGGCTATTTACACCCTCACTGACTCTTGAAATCATCCAAGGATTTCCCTTGTAGTGAAACGCGTTGAGAACCCAGCATTGCACACTAAGCTTGGAGGAGACACTTGAGCCCCAGACGCAACTCTGGCTTTTACCTGGTTGCCTGCATGCAGGAGGATCTCACTATGGACCCCATGGTAGGCAGGGGAAGCTGAGAAGTAGCTCTGTGTAGGACATGACGATTCCTTGGGAGAGCCCAGAATCAGAGCACAGTATTTTAGCTCTGCATATTTGGAGAGCCCCCTTGGATGGCAGGGAATGCTCCGTACGCCACACACTTCTTCCTCCTAGCTTGGGACCAGATGTGATGATCCTTTAAATGCAAGCCAAGCTGGAGAAACTGGAGCTCATGAATTCAACTCAACATGTTTTCGAAATGGTAGAAAAGCCACAGGAAAAGCCTAGATTTACAGTGTAGAAAATACTAAAGAGTCTTCAACTTGGTATTTGGCTGCAAAAGAGCGAAAAGCTCAGCAGCCCTAGATAAACAACAACATAAAACAAATAAAACATTAAACACTCGTATAAATTACACAAATAAACTTAATCTCTCTGTGTTATAATGATATAAAGTACAATTAGTCTATATTACCATTGACCTCCGGTACTGTCTCTATCCATGGGTAGATTAACTTTCCTGTTGCTAGGTAAGAAATAAACTGCCTCCAGGTATGAGTTTTGTGTGGTCTTGGAAGAAGCACGGATGTGGTAAGTCTTATTAGCTGGCAAATAGGTATCTGGCTTGTCTAAGGAGAAAAATTAACAGTTCTAGATGCTTCTATGTCATGTCAAAATTGGGAACAGCAAACATCTGACAACATGCATTTTAATGAAACAGAATTCATGAACTTGGTCATATCTCAAAATATAAACAGTTTTGTAGCAGGAGAAATAAACTATGTGAAAATGAACTGTCGGATCAATCTTTATTCATTCATTCATTCATAACCCTCCACTCCCAAAGGAGCATAGGCCTTCAACAAACACATGCCAAGTCCTCCTGTCACATGCCATCATCTCAAGTTCTTTCCACGTTCTCCTCATCATTTTCACCTCTGTTTCCAGCTCTCTTCTCCATGTGCTTCTTGGTCTACCTCTGCCTCTCTTGCCCTGTGGGTTCCAGAACAAGGACTGCCTTGTAATGCTATCAACAGGTTTCCTCAGTGTGTGTCCTATCCATCGCCATCTTCTTCTTCTCATCTCTTGTTCCACTGGCACTTGTCTAGTTCTTGTCATCAGTTCCACGTTGGTAACCTTGTCATACCATTTTAATCACTCTATTCTACACAAGCACCCATTTATGAAAGTCGGTAGCTTTTTGGTTGTTGTCTTTGTTGTTCTCCATGTCTCAGAGCCATACAATAGGACTGACTTCACATTTGAGTTGAAGATTCTTATTTTCGTGTTGGATCCGATTTCTCTTGATCTCCATATATTTCCAAATGCAATGAAAGCTCCTCTTGCTTTTTGTATTCTTATTTTGATATCGCTGTCTGTCCCTCCAACTTTGTCTATATTACTGCCAAGATATGTGTACGATTCTACATCTTGTATTGGTGTTTCTTCAAGTTCAACCCTGTTATCATTACCTGCATTTATTCTCATTATTTTTGTCTTTTTCCTGTGTATTTTCAGACCCAATTGCTGTGACCTCTCATCGAGTGTTTTCAATTTGTCCTGCATCTGATTACGGTTATGGGACAGAAGAGCCAAGTCATTAGCAAAATCCAGATCATCCAACTGCTTAGTCAAAAAACTTCAATCTTTATACTTTCTCTTTACTATTACGGATGAGTGTAGCTTATCACAGGTTGTCAATCCCATACCGTTATGTTGAAGTCTGACCCATTAATAACCCCTATGGACTTGTCTTATGTCTTCCTTTTTCTACTCATTTCTTCTCTATATATTTTATATGTTGATATCTCCACATGTTATCCAATGATAAAAAGCCACTGCTAACTCTGATCAGGGTCATCTCAATTCAGAAGGTCTGAAGCTATGCTTACGCAAAACCTTGATCAGTGACGCCAGCAATATAGAAGCTGTGTTTGACAAAGAATTTTTCCCTTGTTGGATGCACCCTGATGATTTTTAAACTGTTAAATTCATGTCAATTTTTCTATTCAATTTTTATTTTTTAAACCAAAAAGCTTTACGTGGAAAAGCTTTACGGGGATTCAAATAGCCTCAAACTGACTACTGCTTTCTTTGAGAACATTCAAGTGGACGTCTGAGAGTGTACGAAGAAGAAGAAACCAAAAAATTATACAAAAAACAAACCAAATTTATAAAAATTAAGATAAACTTAAAAAAAGAATAAGAAATACAATTACCTTCATATTAAGCACCAGGAAGTTTTCATCTTCAGGCACATAAGATATTTTAAACACCACACTACCTGTGGAAGACATCACATATATTTAAACACTAAACTACCTGTGGAAGACATCATATACATTGAAACACTAAACTACCTGTAGAAGAGCACAATAAATTGTTAATACTATATTATCTGTGGGGGAAGATGACACACTATGGGGGAGAATAAGACACTTTAAACACTAAACTACCTGTGTGAGAAACATACAACATTAAAACACTACACTACCTGTGGATGAACATTTAGACAATTTAAACATTAAACTATCTGTGGATGACCATGAGGAATTTTAAATACTATATTTATCTGTGAGATATTTTGAACAATAAACTACCTGTGGGGGAAATATGAGATGTTGAACAATAAACTATGTGTGGGGGAAATATGAGACATTTTGAACAATAAACTACCAGTGGGGGAAATATGAGACATTTTGAACAATAAACTACCTGTGGGGGAAATATGAGACATTTTGAACAATAAATTACCTGTGGGCGAAATATGAGACATTTTGAACAATAAACTACCTGTTACAAAACATGAGACATTTTAAACACTAAACTACTTGTGTGGGAAACATACAACACTGAACAATAAACTACCAGTGGGGTAAACATGAGACATTTTAAACACTAAACTACCTTTGTGGAAAACATGACATTTTAAACACTAGACTACCTGTGTAGGAAACATACAACAATGTGAACAATAAACTACTTGTGGGGGAAACATGAGACTTTTTGAGTACTAAACTGGTGCACAAAAAAAAGCTGTCAGTGGCAACAGGACAATTCTCAAGTAACTTCAGAGCAGAGGCCTTGAAAACTGCAGCAGAGGTTATAATGACAAAGGAAAGCACACAGAGACAAGATGCTTTCTTTGCAGATGCACTATCAGTAATTGCAATGTTAAAAAGCCAAAATAATGCAGACCTGGATGACCTCAGAATAGTGCTCCACAATCTATGTCAATGATTCAAAAGTGTTGTGATCCAATGGATACCACCTCATTGTAACATCACCGGCAATGATGAGGCTGACAGATTGGCAAAGGAAGGTCGAAAGCTACCTCAGCCTGAAGAAAGCATAACTTTTGAGGAGGCAAAGAGTTTTTATCAGAATCAGATACAGAAATAAATAGGATGTAGAGCATCCAGGTCACGCACAAAATGATGCATACTACCAGCTCAACAGAAGAGAAAAAGTGGTATTCTTCAGACTCCGCTCTGGCCACAACAGATTGGGATACTATCTATTCAACAAGCTAAAGATAGGAACTACCGATCAGTGTAACTGTGACACTGATAAAATGACTGCTGAACATCTGCTTCAAAGTTGCACAACATATGCGGAACAGAAAAAGCGCATACACCAATACCATTCATGGAAAAGCTCTATGGAGATTCAAATAGCCTCAAACTGACTACTGCTTTCTTTGAAAACATTCAAGCAGACGTCTGAGAGTGTACGAAGAAGAAGAAGAAGAAACACTAAACTATCTGTCGGGGGACTTTTTAAATATGGAAAACATTGACATTTTAAACACTAAACTACCTGTGGGGGAAACATGAGACATTGTGAACAATAAACTACCTGTGGGGGAAACATGAGACTTTTTAAACACTAAACTTCCCATGTGGGAAACATGACATTTTAAACATTAAACTATATGTTGGGGAAACATGAGATATTTTAAACACTTAAACTACCTGTGGGGGAAACATGAGATATTTTTACAGGCTTTTCTTTAATTTGCAATGTATGTCACTCTCTCTTTTAACCTTCTAATCTTGCAATCGATTTTTCAATCCTTCCAGATGAGTAATAGCTCTGAAACTTGGCATAGTTGTGTATTCCCCATGACAATACAATAATCAGTCGTAAAAATATTAAACAAATATATTTTAAACACAGGCATTTAATGCACTAAAAAGCCACAAATAATTTTTCAAGGAGTTTATAGGGTGCAGTAAAAAAATGTAACATCAAATTGACAAAAAGCGTGGGGCGCTTAAGCACTTATCATATATTTTATCCATAAGTGTGTAATGAAGTATAATCAATCAATACCCTTGTTGCGTGAGTTTTCCTTGATTTAAATGGGTTAGTCTAGTATTATGTTTCGTACAATTATTTGATCATCTCTTCTGTGTTTCACCCGGTATCGATATTGATTACAACCCTGGATTCTTCTGATACTTCTTTCAAGTACTTGCATTTTTAAACTTGCTTTCAATAAAAGTTCATATATATTTGAATGACCGTATTATATTGTTTCATTTAGTATTATCAGTGTGTCAGCGTGTGTATTCATTTGAAGGTCAATGGTCATTCTTCATAAAAACAGTCATAACTGGAACCTTGAATACGTTATTAATAATTTAATAAGGATTCATTCTTCCATCATGAATCAAAGACACTATTAAATATTGTTCACATCAAGAGCACTGGATACATTATAGCGTAGAGTCTATATTTCACTGACATTGTCTGTCCGATACATTACCATTCTAAATAACGTTTGATTATATCTCTATCAAAACCGTTTGGCATAATTCTTCTATTTATTCAGAATTAAACATTCTGCTAATTCTATTAGATACACTGTCTAATATATTAATTTACTTTGGCATTCAAAGCCAGGCTTAATCAGCTATATATTCGAACTGTGTTTCATGTCCCACGACTTACGTTAATCATAAATTATTGCGGCTAATATTGCCATCTTATATTTTAAGACTCAAGGGTCCTTATACATACTTTATTTCTGCTTTAAATATAACGTACTAGTTATGCACTATCACACTTGAGTGGTTATACCACATCTTTAAAACACTTTAGATAAGTGGCCATGCCATACATTATAAACACTGCCATCAGGCTCAAGGCCACACATAAGACTGTCGTTACTATGTCTCACGCGTCATGCATAGCTATATGCGATCTATGTCATTTCTATATTCAACCAAGGTGTTCCTTGGTGCAACCATCCGAATCGAGCTCAAACCCAGATGTTTGCGAACCAAGAAACAATCCTCAACATCATCCCCCTCGCTCCCAAACGTGACACTTGTGGCACGTGTGAGGGTGGTGGAGAATACGTATACGTACACAATCTATGAATATTATATTAACATATAATAATTATAATTATATTAACATCATTAATATCAACGTTTATCATAGAATACTAAATATTGTATTCATAATTAAAAGTCAATCCCCTTGTTGTCCAGAATAATTCCTAGATAATAAATCAGCGAGGTTGTTATCTGTTCCAGAGATTGGTAAAATTGTAAACGAGAACTCTTGGAGTAACAGGTCCACCAGTGAATTCTTGCGTTCCACATCGTTCTGGATGTGATGAAAGTAAGTGGGCTGTGGTCTGTCTGGATGTAGAAGTGTGTCCCGATTAAATACTTTGATAGTTTCTCAAGGCACCAGACCACAGCTAGAAGCTCCCGTTCCCCTGTTGCATATTTCTGTTCGGCTGAGGTCAACTTGCGGGATAAGAAAAAACACGGATGTGGTATCCCCTCATACCATTGTAGCAAACAACCCCCGATGCCGAAATTTGACGCATCTGTTTGAATTACAAATGGAATATGTAGGTTTGGCAACAACAAAATAGGTGGATTTTCAAATAAATTCTTAAGTTTCATTAAAGCGCCATCGCACTCCGGTGTCCAATTAATTTTATTTGGACTACCTTTGGATAGCAATCCGGACAATGGAGCAGAAATTTGTGCGAAATGTGGGATAAATTTGTGGTAGAAATTAATTAAGCCTAATAAGTTTCTTACTTGCTTCTTAGTAGAAGGAGTAGAAATATCTAAAATTTGTTTGACCGTTGTGTCATCAGGATATAATCTATGGTTACCTATGCGGTGACCAAGAAATGAAATTTCCTGACAACCTATTTGGATCTTGGAAGGTCGCACAGTCAAACCGTGTTGGCGTAACATAATAAAAAGAGAAGTCAAACCAGTAATGTGGTCTTCCCACGAATCATGAAAGAGGCAGATGTCATCGATGTATGTGATGAAATCTTTTCGATCGCCAAGCAGGCAGCGCATCATGCGCACATAAGTAACGAATCATCGTTACACACCTCAATAAAGATAAAGTTGTAGAGACCAGTGAAGTAAGTACAAAATAATGCACTTATCACTGATAACAGTTATAATCAAAGAAAATATCCTAAATGAAAGTAATGTCGATATTACTGAAATAAAATTATCATGTGTACAAAGAAAATAGCACACTAAACTATGGATGTATAGAAGAACCAAAACATCCAAAGACAGAAGAAAATAGATAGTCCAACGCAATTACAAAGTGCGTGGTGTAGAATTGCATGTGATTTGCACGTCTAAATACTGGTGTGCAAACTGAGAACCATTCTTAAATTTTACAGCCCTACGAGCGTCAAAATAACTCGAAAAGCGAACAAATGCTAGTTGGTGAGAGGAATGTTGAAGTTCGAACATACGAACAAATTCAACATCTCTGATACGTTGAAAAAATTTTCTAAGTGTATACCAAGTAACACCAGAAGGTAAATTACGCACCAAAACAGTGCGATTCAATGAAATATGATCTCGGCCAGATCTGAACTGAGCCCGAGAATCATTGAACCTATCATGTGTCGTGCGAGTCAAGCGCACGGAAGTATTATTATGTACACATGGTTCCTTACATGTCATAGTGGTGGAGGAATCATGTTTATACTTGTGATCATCCGAACGAGTATGCTTATCAACAACTCCCAAATGAGCAGACTTCACATGTCGTAGCTCATTACCATCGGGTGTAACCCGATGCTTGTCAACCTGACATGTCACATCTTTCATGTCAACAGTTGTAACACCCCCAATATGTTCATCATGACTACCACAATAACAATTATCCTCATGAAGTTTGGTCTCATGGAAAAACTTCTTTTCACCTCCCTTAAGGGTATCTAGTTTACTATTATTACTTTTTTGTGGTGGACATTTTTCCATAGTGACATACCCACCACTGGCCTTACGCCAAGATCCACCATCATGAGAATCATAATGGTTACGACAGGAATCCCTGACATAAGAATCCTGATGATGAAAACTATATTTTCCTCGGAATGATTGACTATCACTTCATTGTAACTGAATCTTAGCATTGAATGCTTGAAGTCGAATATCACTCTTATGAGAGCGATGTGTATCATCACTAAGTTTAGCATTTGGAATGCTATGCTTTTGCACAAAGTCATTTGGGTGTGGTGAAATATCACGGTAGCCCAATTTCACACCTAAGTCAACTCCACCAGATGGTAATACATGATTCTGTGATATAATATATAACAAAACATCTACCCTTCGATGTAATTTAATGATCTCTAAATCTTTAACTTTGTGTTCTGCAGCAGCAGTTTTAGTCAGTTGTTCAATTTCTATAGTGTGTCTACTGACACTTTCTATATTCTTTACCTTTTCTTGTTCATGTTCAAGTTTGAGTGCTTCAATAGCGCAACAATGGCTTTTATTAAGCTCAGCAACTTTATCGGGCAATCCTATTTTTTTCTCAAGTTGTTGAACTAGATCTTCATTCTCATCTAATAGACCAAAAATCTGGACTATCTTGGAATCTACACGTTTCTGGGCCTCAATTTTGAATTTCTCATACTCCATTTTTACTTGTTCCAGCTCACTGGTAAGAGCCCTTTCCTTATCATTCTCATACCTGATCTCCTGTTTTAAATTTCCCAATTCCAAATCAGGAATAGGTTTACTAAGTTCTGATTTACTAACATGTAACTCATTGTTTCTGTCGCTTAGTCGTTTAATATTATCCCTGAGTTCAGAGTTCTCTTTTCTTAGAGCATTCAATGTATCAGACTCTGAATCTACATAAGTTTGTGTCTTACATTTAAAATTCTCATATTCTGCTTTCACAGTAACCAACTCCTGAGTAAGAGATTTCACTTTATCCTTCTTCTCTCTCAACTCAAGTCTCAATTTCGCCATATCACAAACAAGACCCTTTATTCTGACCTCTGCATATTGGTTTGCTCTCTCTTTATCCTTCTCTTTCAACTCGTTTCTCAATTTCGTCATATCATGAACAAGAGAATTTATTCTCGCCTCTGCATATTGGTTTTCCCTTAACAAATCTTGTTCTCGTATAGTGCAATGAGTTTTGGCATACATACCAATGTTAATACATTCCTCTAATGTAGTCATGGTTATAGGTTTGTAATTAACTTACACTAGTATATTAGTTATCTTAAAATATACAACTTCTATATAAACTCAACTACTATGTACTGTAAATATGCTCTTCAATGTAAACAAGAGACGAGCACAGGTGATAATGTACAATGGAAGGCACAAGAAAATGAAATACAGTGAAGTGATATATTCAATTATTCGACACCACGTAACAATTATAAAGTAAACAAGGAAGACTCGGACATATTAATCCGAAAAAAAAAAACGTTAAAATAACATTACAAAAATAAACAATACAAGTCGTCAATAAATGTACGAGAAGACAAGAGTTTAGATCACAAACGTATAAAATTATAAACAGCACAGAAATTAGGTCATGAAAATTAAAAATGATGATCGACGTGACGTCATAGCTAAGCACGAAAAATAATGGTTCGTTTTGCAAACTGAAGCTGGAATTCAATAACGAACTAATCGTTAGCCCTTCAGTCAGCAAATACAAACACTGACCCTAACAGTCGTTACAATTACCTGAATTTTTCATAAGAAATTCGCAGGTAATAGTAAGCCCTAACCAGCAACCCCACGAATATACGAATAACACAGAGAACGTGAACACATAAAAACGATCAGTATAAAAGTAAAGGAAAGTGACGATGGATTGAAGGCCAAAGATAGACCTATATGGACAGGATAAAGTGCTAGCGCCCTAACAAAATCAAGAACTTATCTTTATTCCACTCCTGCCATAGTGAGAAAACACTGTAAGATGCAAGTCATCGATACAGTTCCAAGACGTCCTGTCAACAGATGATGTCCATTTGATTGAAGACCTTGACATTGACAGTACAACGATTGAATTAGTTTACCAATGCCCGTCGAAATGTTCCACTTTGATTTCTGGTTCAGTCTAACATTGCGGCGTCTGGTCGTTGATGAAGACCTGGTTTAGTATTTTGTATTCTTGTTGTACTTGATAAAATAGGACTTGAATCAGCGTAGCGGCTTCTCGACCGTTGATGAAGACATTATGACGTCAGAGTACTGACATGCGCATTAGAGTTGCCAGCATGTCATGTATGAATTTTTCTCGAATAAAGTTCTATCGTCACTTTGATTCCCCTTAAATACTTGATAAACTTGGGTGGTAGAAGAGAAATAATAGGGCGGGTGTGTATACGATTAGGAGAAGGGTAACCTTTTTCAAACTATGGTAGTAGAAAAGTCAACTATTGTCCAATTCTTAGCAGACGTTTGACCTTGCTCTTGGCAATTTTCAAATATATTAGGAGTGGGTTATAGGCGGAAAATTTACGTTACTAGCTTTTGAATGGGGAAATTTGAGCGCGTTGTGATACAGATACACTTTACGACACATCTCCCCGGTTAAAAAAGCCTGCACCACTAGTGCAGCTTTATTATCTGGGTTACAATCTCGATCAAATTCGGTCAAATAGACTCGACTCTGTCTTTATATTATCATGGATTTTTGCAAGGGGTCATTTCAAAGTAGGCACGACTCAAGAAATCTGCCTCAGACCTCTACAATCCAAGACTATTGCAGTGTGTGTTAATAAAACAGCTGCAGGTGCTACTGCCTGACAAATGCTGATTATCAATCAATATTCACCATTAATCTTCCCTGAGTTTGTCCCATGACATGTCCAGAGGTTTCTTAGATGCCCCTCAAGGTTGCAATATTTATGAGGATGTAATCTATAAAATGGTGATAGCAGAGTTATGTAGGGGGTCCAGTAATTTCCTCATCAGCCTGGATACAACACTCGGAGTAATTCCAATCCAAAAGCAACATATGAATTCAATGTGCCCCTCCGATGTGCTCACAGCCATCCCTTGGTCTGAGCTCAAGCTTGATTGGAATTTGGAAACACCCTCTACTAATAGTCAAATGATTCTATAATTTGCCACCCAAATGGAGGCCATATTCACCAGCTGTCTTCTCCGCCCAACGACAATTGGTGATATAATATATAATGTGGGGAAATGAATTCCGGCATCCAGAATCAATTCGCCCGTAGCATTGCTATGTAATATGTGGGATCTCAATCCAATGTCCGTACAATACTTCCACTGAACTGTATAGGGGCGGTCACTACCCCTGTCACCGGTGCCCTTATAATGCTAAGTTAATAGCCGTATTCTGAAGCGAGCTGCGCATTTTCCCAGGTGCTCAAACGCCCGCTCCCCACTTTTCTAAGGTTAACATTTGGTTTCGGTTTCAATGTTGACCGATTTTCCTCAATGCTAATTTTAGCCAGTCCCGGAATTCTGCTTCAAATTGAGCCGGGGTGGACTGGTCTGTAACTGTATTTACTCTCGGTGCTATCCGAAGAGTTGCCATAGTCACTGGCTTCCTGGAAGATTGAGTGTGAGAAGGTGTATACCTATTCACGTTATCTACCATATTATTTTTATTTTATTTTTTATTTTTAGGCCTATGTTCTTCAGAATGCTTTTCTAGCATCTGGGTATTATTTTCTTTCCATCGTGTGGAATGAACCTTGCTGCACTGTTCACAACTTTGTACATACTGGGCAATGTCCCCAGCTACATTTGGCCAGAAATATTTCACAGATGTCCTTTGACGGGTGGTACCCATCTTCTGGTGTTTACCGTCTGGTACAACATGTGCTTGTGCTATAATTTTATCCCTATAACTCCACGGCAGTACTAACTGTCCATATCCATTAGGTCCTGCTCCAGCCTTCCTGTAGAGCAGTCCATCCTTCAAATAAAATTGTCCTTTTCTAGGGATGTTATGGCTATTTGGCAATTTGCCAAAGCAAGGCTTTAATGATTTATCCTTCGCCTAGGCCTTTTTCATCTGTTTAGGATGAAAATGTAGTGGTGGTTCCTCCTCCTTGCTAGGGGTCGACCTGACCTGGAGCGTTGCCATGATCACAGGTTTTATAGGGCTCCATAGAAAAACATATTTCTTTCCTAACACCAGCGGGTAATTAGGATCCTTGCACACTGTTGCTCTAATCACTCCTTCCACGTACCTAGTTTTGACATTTATCCTGGCTACGGGAAGTGTCATGGTGGCTGTATCCTTTAATGCCCCTTGTATCTCTATTTTGTCTGTGGTATACTGGTCAGGGTGCACCAGGGTTGCACTCACAACTGAGTCATATTCCAAACCTGAATCGTACAGGCACATCACCTTATTGCCATTACACTTTACTTCTTCACAGATGGGGGGATGAGGAGGTTCATGCTGCCCTATAGACAGTTCCTTCTTTCCCTTGCTTCCCACTGTTATCATGCATGCAGCGTGATATGGAGGAACTTTCCTACCACATTCAATTGTATTATGATTTTGCATCCTACATATTTTACACCATTTTCCTTCTGGTCTGTAGGGTTTCCTTTCATTGAATTGCGGGTTTCTATCTCTAGGGTCAAATCTTTGCGTATCATAAGTTTGTTTACCTATTGGGTTTTGATCCCTAGTATTCTTATAATGCTCATCTTGGTCTTGTGGGGTTCTATCACTAACCGGCTGTTTCTTCCTAATACCAGCCACTTCTTTCTGGGCTGCCTGATACCTCTCAGCAACATTGAGCACCTCACCCAACCTCTCTGCACCTTGTTCCATGAGAAATTTTCTCAGGTCTGGAGCCATGGACTCTCTCAATTGCTCTATCATGATCATTTCCTTAAGATCTTGGGTTTTCCCCAGAGCAGTCCATTTCTCCAAGTAGGTTTCCAACCTGGCAGAGAATTGGTGGTAGGTCTCCCCAGACAGTAGTTTCGCATTTCTAAATCTCTTCCTGTAAAATTCCCCATTCTTCTCATACCTAATTAGAAGAGCCTGTTTTAAAATGTCATAGTCTTCCTGATCCTCTCTGCTCAACTTTGAGAACACTTCATAAGATGTTCCCCTAAGCCCTTGGGATAATTTTAAACTCCATTTTTCCCTCTCTAACCCATAATTAGTAGCTAATCTTTCAAATCTACTGAGATAGGACTCAACCTCGTCGTCCTTCTCCAAAAAAGGATCTAAATGGAAGTTCATGGCTAAATTAGAGGCTCCCTGACTGGCACTAGCATCAGAGGTAGATGGGCTGTTACCATTTTCTGGAGCATGGCCTTGAAGTTCCAGTTCTTTTAGTCTTAATTCATGCTCCCTTTGCAATCTTTTTTCTTCTTTTTCAGCCTCCATAAGCAATCTTTTTCTTCTTTTTCAGCCTCCATAAGCAATTTTTTTCCTTCTTTTTCAGCCTCCAATTTCTTTTCCTCTAACTGTAACCTTCTGATTTCAGCCTCTCTATCAGCCTCTAATTTCTTAGCCTCCCTATCATCTTCTAATTTCCTAGCCTCCCTCTCAGCTTCTAATTGTAATCTTTTAGTTTCCTTTTCAGCTTCTAATTGTAATCTTTTAGTTTCCTTTTCAGCCTCTAATTGGAATCTTTTCTCTTCAGCTAATCTCCTATCTTCTCTCTCAATAAATTTGTCACATTCTGAAGTCACATACTGAATCAGAACTTGCCCCTCCATACCCATTTCCTTTGCAATCTGCACAGCAGCAGATCTGAACTTGGCCAAGTCTGCCATCTTTTCTGTCATACAACTTTATAAATCTTAATATATTAATTAACAAGTATGACTAAATTATCATAGGCAATGACAACTCATTCAATTTTCCACAAATAATTACTTTTTGTTATTTTAACAATGGGGATTCCCTGGGTCTAATTAACAATAATAATGATAATAATCCCGGACAGGACCCCAATATATGTGGCGAGTGTGCCGGAGAGGTTATTGATGTTACCAAACTACGTGTACTCAGAGTGAGGTCAAGCTATGTAAGTCCCTGAGTCTAATTGTTGATGATGATGTATTCTCAGGGTACCTATCCGCTACCTCTCTAAGATCTCACTCCGGGAAATATTTTATGAGATTGTTATGTGTTTTATGGCTACGTGTCTAGGGTAATGTAAGTATAGTGATAAGTGCATAAAACAAATACAACTGTAACTCAATGAAATTGAATTAAGTAAGACTGGTTGTAAGTTTAGATAATTATATTACAATTTTATTTCCTGTCCCTCAAATCTTTTTGGGGCAGGAGTGGTTTAAACTGAAGAGAACTGTATTTACATATAATAAATAAATAAGGAGGAATCTTTGTCCATAACTTGATAATAAACAAGTGTCACTGTAAGTGTAGAACACAGACTGATGTAGTACTGTCTAAAAGTGAAAGTCAATGGTGGGAGGGACTACTTTTGTCATCATGCCCACAATAATGAAAGTCACGTGTGGAAATTTTTAATGAATGAGTTTTCAGAGCCCACGTAATGAGGACTTCACCTGACGTTTCTATCTGAAGTAGATCATATAAATTCAGCACAAGTGTTGTCTTAAGGCTATCAAATGCAGCATACAGCTTTGCTGAGGCTTTCTCTGTCCTCCAATTCTGTCTTCACCAGGTTTCCTGCCACCAACTGGTAACAGGCAATATAACCCTGAAAAAGAAGGATGTTCCCCTACTTTTATATGCTGGCTATAATACCTCCACAATTACTCAAAACTATCATCATTTGTGGTCAGTCTCATGTGCAAAGCATTTGCACTAGTCCCTAATTTATTTGACTTCACTCCGTACTGTGTTTACATTCTTCTTCCATATGGCTGCAATGCCCCTGTCACTTTAAACATTGATTTTCTTCCATACAATCAGATAGGTGTACAGTTGTCTTTTTGTAACCTGTTAATTCTTTTGTGCCATCATTCTAAGTATGTTTTCTGGCGTCATTTGTACACTGTGACACTGCAGAAGACTGCCAGTAGCTTTCTGGACTTAGTCATAATGGTTTTTGTGTGGCAATATTCAAACACAATTTAATTTCGTTTCTCAATAAGTCTGCTTAGGCATGCTTGCTAGGATGTCATAATTCTTTTCCCATGGCAATGTCGTACAACACAAAATTTTGGCCCCCTATCTGGGTTGCCTCTACATATTAATAAAATATATCAATAAAATTATTTATCTTACCGCAATCAATGAAATATTTCACACAAATGTAAGATTAACTGGCAATCAATGGCACAGGTGCAGATCGCTGTCGCCCAGACCGCAAAGGCATTGGTCACACTGCTATGCGTCTGATCTTAATCTACTGTGTTGAAATATTTTTCTCAAGTGGCAGCGTATTCTGGTAAAGCGTTAGTTTTATCTCCCCTTCCTAAACTATCATTAACCAATCAAACAAGTCAAGCAAATTTGACTGTTCAAAAACGCATCCCCTAAAATGTAACTTTCGAAGACTTTCAAAATTGAGCAGTTCCTCAGTGTCGTAGATTTTTCGATAGGAGAATTAAGACTAGGTTTGGTCCCTTCTGAATAGGTTTGAATAGGTGATAGACTCAGTGAGAGTTAGTGAAAGGTAATAGAATTTCCACACACGTGAGATGATAGATTTTGATATAGTGGCTGTCTCTGAAAGCGAAAAGAATTCTTCTCTCTCTCACCTATCTTCTACAACAGTTGTTACAGCGTCAGACAGACTACACCAATATACATATTATGTATATTTCTATCACTCACAGGCACGCACATACACGTGACGACAGGTAAACACACAGACGTGGGAAAACTATAACAATGATATATATATTATCTAGAACGAGCTGACCAAACACTATTATTAAGTTCAAGAGCGATTTTAATATCAGGAAAAAATCGGCTCACAACATCAAAGAAAGTACATCAAGGAGAATACATATACACATAGTCATAAAAATTCAAGGAAATGTTGCAAGGATGATAGCCCCGTTATAGTGTTAACTCTAGGGTTAGCCCGGCCCCGTTAAGAGAACAGATGATGGCGCCCGAGTCACAGATACATAGGGTTTGAGTCTAAGAGTTTTCTTTGTTTTATCTCGTAATTATATGCACAGAGTTTGAAAAAAATCTGATTTAACCTAAGACAAAAACACAAGAACTCTAGCCTTAGCAACAAATTATGCAGATTAAAAAAAAATTAGGACAGCAACAGGGTGTCAAAGATATAATCGTGAAAATATCACTCAAACCAGCGTACACTCATTCATTCCGCCATGGCCTCTCATACAGGTACTCACGACTTTGCTCGCTGCCTCTTGGAACACACTGATTTTAGATTTTCACACAGACTCAAAAAAATGCAGTCTTCTGCCAAGAAGTCCCCAGTTCCAAAAGACGTATTTAACTCGGAGTCTCCGGGAACGACTACTTGGGTGTGCAAATTTGTTCAAATGTCTGATTAAGTCACCTAACAATTATTCCAGGCGCGGGAGTTAGCAGAGCACAGTGTCAATAGCGTAGGTTTCTAGAAATGATGAATGTCAGGTCGGTGCCTTCCCTCAGTATAGGATTCACTTTAGTCACACCACAGATTTGTCCACAAAATATATATATATATATATATAGTCGGGAAATGTTAGTTAATACTAGAAGTATTTCGCGCCACCAGGCAGAAAGATTACGTAGAGTTTTTTTTTTCCTAGAAGAAATTAAGATCTGGCTCCAAGGTCCAGTATTTATCATTACAGTCTTTGAAAACCCGTTATTGGGAGATAGTATTTCTGGCTAACTCGGGTTGCATATGCACTGTTAGACCAGTGGTACTTAAGAAACCCACGTGGTTCAAAATAAGGACTGTCTATTTCTTCACAAGTATGGAAACTACTACTAGGTGCTGGTAAAGTTAGGGTCACCCCAAAACTTTCACTGTGTGGAGGAAAAATAACACATATAATATAATAAACAGAATCTGTACTGGTTATAACTTACATTTAAACTTGCAAGCAGAGAGCTTTGCTTATCATTTAAACTTCCCGTGACGTAAGTTATATTTAAAAATCAGCAATCCTCATGAATTAGGAACACGTGCGTATTCCGTCACCATTCATGAGGCTCGATTCTAGAGTATACGTTAGTTTAGAAAAATACACTCGACTGAGTATTAGCGGTTAAATTAAATTCATAAATAGCTACAATTGCCGTTATAAGCTAGAAATTTTAATTTTATTCTGCTTTCCACTGAATGCTTCCCTAGAAAATATAATAGCCTACCACTTTATTTCTCTTCTGCGCTAAAGAAATAGATTAAAATGAATTAAGCGATTAAACACTTTAACACTCACAAAATCTATATATCTATCATATTAATTACCTCAACCACAGAATTACAGGTAGTCGCACAACTTAAGAATAAAAATGCTGAAAATATTTCTGGAAGTCTAGAAGTTCGACAAATTGCCGAAACAAACTGAGATCTTCGCTAACAGCTATTCTGTTTACGAGCAACCTATCTACTGTGAGTCTATGAGCGAGGATGAAATTAAAGTTTCAAACTTGGCCAATATCTTAAAATCGGACACCGGATCCTAATCTTATTTCGCCAAGCGAAATAGTCTCCCCCATCCGTATAACACCTTCGTCCGCTTATCGCGTGACGTAACAGCCATCAGTGGCCGAGGGCTTGCATGAGTTGCAAATCTCAGACCACCGTCTGCAGTGCGGAGTGGATTTTCACGCTAAGCCGGGTTTTTCCTGACGAAAAACCTCATGCGTTTACTGAAATGCAGACTCTCTGTCTACTTTCCATGTCCCTCGGGTGAATTTTCACGCCCCAGGCCAGAGACCCTCAGACGAATGTCTAGCGAATGCTGTAAATTCACGCCTATCGTCCGACCAGCGCGACTGACATGTACGCAATACCACCCAGGTGCGATTCTCAGTTTTAGAGAAAGGAAAACAGGTAAAGTTTGCGAATTATATGAAAATAATATTCGCAAAAACGAATGGATGAAAAATATACAGGAAAAAGGAAATACAGAGATAATAAAAGAGAGAATTCGGGTGAAAGAATAGGAAGAAGATGTAGGAAATTAAATGAATATAAACCCTACGTGACACTCAGTGTGTTTGTCTGCCTGTCTCAATTTTTATTTTCTACCATATCTCGGTTATTATTGGGTCGATTTCAATTTTTAAAAGTGATTCTTAAACTGCCCTTTGGCCTCTATCATCCTATCTAGTTTTTATCTATCTCTTCTTCATCGTTTTCATCTATGTAATTTGTCTCTATATTTATTCTGAACAAAATACTTTTCTCTAAGGCAAGATAATTTATTATAGGGAATAGTATGGTATTTTAATACACAATATTATCGCTATCATTCCATACCTCCATTGTCTTCTTCTTCGATCCTTAACCACCGCCCGTCAAAGCAGTCAGTGGCCATCACGCCTAGTGGCGTCTTGTAGGGCAACAACAAATTGATTCCACTTTGCACGGTCGGTGGCCATCCTTCGTACAGTGCCCCAACTCTGGTTCATTCTTTGCATCTCAGCCTCCACAGTCCTCCGCCAAGTTGTTTTTGGTTGGCCTCTCTTTCGCTTTCCTTCAGGGGTCCAAAACATAGCTGTTCTTGTGATGGCATCGGGGTCTCTTCTGAGGACATGACCAACCCAGCTCCAGCGTCTGCCAGCTATGATGGTGTGCATGTCCTCTTGCTTGCTACGAGTAAGCAGATCTTGGTTGGTGATGGTATTCGGCCAAAAGATGCGGTGAATTTTTCTTAGGCATGTTGTGTGAAAAGAGGACAATTTTTACCCTCTTTATACGTTATCTAAGTTTTTCTCTTTCCCCTCCTCTCTGCACAAATTTAGTTTTAGTTTCAACCGCATAAGTTAGCCTCGATTCTTTTCATTTTAATCCCCCTTCCCCCCCCCCCCCTTCCCCCTTTTCCCCTCTCTCCCTTTTCAAGACGAGGTAACAAGTTGTTTTTTTCTTCTGCCAACTTTTCCGGCTTTCGTCATAAAATATTGGGAAGGGAAACACGAGCTGCGTGTTGTTGGGGATTGGACTCAATACGCTTGGTCTTTGAAAATCGTGGACTGTTCGGCTAGGCAATGGTGCATAAGTTCAAACATTGTAGTTATTTATAGTTACAACCTCCACTAAATAATAGGGCGGGTGTGTATACGATTAGGGGAAGGATAACCTTTTTCAAACTATGGTAGTAGAATAGTCAACTATTGTCCAATTCTTAGCAGACGTTTGACCTTGCTCTTGGCAATTTTCAAATATATTAGGAGTGGGTTATAGGCGGAAAATTTACGTTACTAGCTTTTGAATGGGGGAATTTGAGCGCGTTGTGATACAGATACACTTTACGACAATATGTAAAGAGTGTCACATCTCCAATATAACAGTTAAGTTTCTGAACTGGTCGGTAAAATAGCATCAGTAAGTATACAACAATATAGAGCCCAACAATAAATTAATGGTAAGTTTAAACTGCCAGCTAATCTATATCAGCAATACTCGTTCCAAATTTTTATGAGCAGTATTACAAGCAAGTGCCAAAAAGGATATAATTTAATCCAGTGAAAACAGGCAATAGGCTTTCTCTTTAGACCAGCATTAACTGGTTTAAAAAAACAAAAAAAGGAGTGTAGAAATGTGACAATTATGGAAACAGTCAATATTCAAAATAAAAGAAGAATGTTAAAAAAAAAATTGTTCTTGCAGCACAAAGTTACACTAACCTGCTACGAGTTTTGGTGCAACGAGACGCAGTACAAGAGTAAAGACAGGCGTTGATGCTACAATGGCTACAATTCTTGAAAGCAGACCTTGAACAGTCACGACCAGCAGTCTTAGCTTAGAGAAAGATATACAATGTTCATAAAACATATATTCACCTCCCAGTATTTACAACTTTCTGGGTTTATAGTTGGAATCATTAACATAATCGTAACTGTTCTCATTGTTGTTTTTCTATGGAGTATCACATTAGGACTACATTTAAAAGCCCTAAAATGATACAAAAGTAATGGTCATCTCGAAGAAAATGACTTCTCCGGAATGTACAATCAAAGTAAGTGTAACAGTTTTAAAACAAGTCAATATATTCAAATACATCAGCACGTTAATAACATCAGATGCAAGATGCATCTCAGTAGTGAAGAGTAGTATAGCTCAGGCAAAAGCAGCATTCTATAAACTGAAAAGTATTTTATGCAACAACTCTTTGTCAATGGAAGTAAGGAAGAGAGTTCTTCAGTGCTACACAGAACCAATCCTTACATACAGAAGTGAGTCGTGGACAATTAGTAAACAAGTAGGGGAAGCACTAGAGGCCACAGAGATGTGGTGTTACAGAAGAATGTTAAAAATACCATGAACTACCAAAGAAGAGCAATGAGGATGTCCAGAAAGAAGCCAATGAAGATGTCCAGAAAGAGGCCAATGAGGATGTCCAGAAAGAGGCCAATGAGGATGTCCAGAAAGAGGCCAATGCCCAAAGAAACAGTTTTTCTCATGTTAGAAAGAAGCAATCCCCTTTCTTTGGGCGTGTTGTGAGAAGAAGGAGGCTGGAGAATATCGTGACAACAGGAAAGATAGAAGGGGAAAAAGATATAGAGGACACAAAGAGAGAAGAGACTGGGCAGTCTGACATCGTGGCAGGGGAAGAGGTCAACAACAGAGTTGATAAATAGGAAGTTGTGGAGAGACGTGATTGCCTATGCCACCAGGCATGGTATTTGAAGCAGACGAAAACTGCACGTTAAACACGATTTCATCATCATAACCCTCCACTCCCAAAGGAACATAGGCCTTCACCAAACACATGCCAAGTCCTCCTGTCACATGCCATCATCTCAAGTTCTTTCCACGTTCTCCTCATCATTTTCACCTCTGTTTCCAGCTCTCTTCTCCATGTGCTTCTTGGTCTCCCCTGTCTTGGATGGCTGTGTTTTATTTTCCTTAATTGACTTGTCCATGTTTGTTTAAGTTTTCTGTGGTTTAAATTTTTTTACAGGATGGGATAACCAGCCCCATGCCCAACCTTCCTTAGTCGCTTTCTACGACATGCATGGTAGAGAACAGTGTTACTATTCTTTGCTCCCCTTTCGGGCCTCGGTAACACACGGGTGTAAACAGGATTTAACTACATTTAATCTTTTTATAATCTAGATAAAATCAAAGATTGAAGATCAGTATGTACATTATACTTCATCAACATCACTTGGGTCAGCACGGCTAAGAGGTATGGCATCTGCCTCTAATTCCAAAAGTACCGGGTTTACTCTCAGTACAAGGAATATAATTCATGGACATTTTTTTTTCAGAACCAGTGGTTCCTAATGATCTGCGTTGTCGAGATTGAAAAACTTATTATTCCAGAAACTCAAACAAACAAAAATCCAAGTAACACCTGCCTTGTCATGATAAGAATACCATATATTATTTGAGATCCAAATACAAGTCCAAGTGACATATCTGCCTTGGCATCCTCAGTAAATGAAGACCCACATACAGAACTCATGTTACATGTATGATGTATATCAGTATTATCATAAAACAATGGATTATTCCACAGATTCAAATACAGAAGCTCCAAGTTGTTCTTTAAGTAGGGCTGCTGAGCTTCTCGCACTTTTGCAGCCAATATTAAGTTGAAGACTCCTTGGTACTTAGAGCTAGACTTTTCGTGGAGCCTTGTCTGCCATTCTGAAACATGTTGAGTTGAAGTCATGAGCTCCAGTTTCTCCAGCTTGGCTTGCATTTAAAAGATCATCACATCTGGTCCGAAGCCAGGAGAAAGAAGCGCATGAAATTCTGTGCACTCCTTGCCATCCAAGGCGGCTCTCAAAATATTCAGAGCTAAAATACTGTGCTTTGGTTCTGGGCTCTCTCAAAGAATTGCCACATCCTACACAGAGCCACTTCTCAGCACACCCTATCTATCATGGGTCCATAGTGAGATCTTCCTGCATGCAGCCAATCTGGTAAAAGCTAGACTTACATCTGGGGCTCAAGTGATTCCTCCAAGCAATGCTGGGTTCTCAATATGTTTCACTACAGGGGTAATCCCTGGAAGTGTGTGGATGATTTCAAGAGTCAATGAGGGTGTAATTAGCTTCACAGACAGAGGTTCACTTCCACATCTGTATACTACAGCATTGTGCTTAGCTAATGGTCATATAAGAATGACTCCAGATATGCATCCATGCACAGAAGCTCCAAGTGAAATATTTACCTTGTCATTAACTATTTAAGACAAAGTGATGTCTTAAAAGGTGATTTCAGCAGCAAGGATCTCATGCACACAATTATTTTAATTAACTAGGTCCAGTGATTCTGAAAAATAGTTTTCATTTCATCATTGTACATCACTACATTTTTTTTAAAGAAATAGTAACTCTGGAAGAACTTAATGATGTAATGAAAAGTCACGGGGTATTGACTTGCAGCAGTGGAAAACAGCCATTGAACAATCATTAATGAATTATATCTTTCACACATCTGCTCACATACACAAGCATTCATTACTTACTATGGTAAACACAGCATAATACAGTGCTGTGGTGGGAAGGAGAAACAGAAGGATTGTAAACAGCAGTGTTCCAAAAAACAGCTGATCTATGTTGTAGGAAGCCGAGTCCACTCTTGACCTCAGGACATTCCACTTTTTGCCTCTGAATAACCGCCACAGGGAGCCCATCACATAAACCTGGAGGTTGAAGATTCTAATGAGAAGAAATGTAAAAAAGATAATAACCACTGAAGTGATATGAAACGTAAAACATCACAAATGCTATATTACAAATGAAAGCATTAGCGAGCACCATCAGGATGTGAGGAATGTAAAGCCATCTGTAATATCATGCATAAAGAAGGACACCTCAAGTCTGTTTTTGCACATAACCTATGATTTGCATGAAAGCTTTCCTCCTGTGCTAAAAGACCAATGCAGTATTTTTTTTTTAAAGAAAGGAAAAAGAATGCAGTACAAAGAACTTCCTGCATTTGAAAAAAATGGCTTTTCCACAATTACTAATCATTCACAAAAATAATTACTATATAACTTACAGAAACCCGAAGTCTGGGGGATGGGGGGGGGGGGGGGGGGAGAGGAGAGGAGGGGGGAGGGGGGGGGGAGAACCAAAGCAATTCTAACAACGACCTTATCCTGCTCCAGGTTAAGCATCATAAGCAAGCAAGGTCTGATAAACTAATCTTGACCCCCTCTCCTGGGTTGGCACTGTTGTTAAATAAAATCCCAATGTGATGCCAACACAGGGCATCAGAGTTGCCAAAACGGTAAACACAGATGACTTCATGACACTTTTTATTTGTAATACAAGCTAACTCTCAGGTGTATGAAGGTAACAATCATTTGCTATAAGTTTTTAAATTGCACACACAAAAACATGGATAAGGGAGAGATACTTCAAACAATTAGTGATCGCCTGTTACAGAACGACACTACAATAGATGAATCAACAAGGCTAAGCTTGCTGGAATTTGGCATCAAATGTAAGACCAGCAGGGATGGACGTTTGAGAGGATGCAGCCAGCTTGTATACAACCCGTGTGCTACAGGAACAGTCAACATTTATACCCTTCAACATTTGCTGAGGGAGAATGAGCACCTATGGGTTTGCCCAGAGTGCCATGATGTTGATTCTGATTACAATAACTTTCTTCTTCTTCTTCTTCTTTGATCCTTAGCCGCCGACCGTCAAAGCAGTCAGTGGCCATCACGCCTAGTGGCGTCTTGTAGGGCAACAACAAATTGATTCCACTTTGCTCGGTCGGCGGCCATCCTTCGTACAGTGCCCCAACTCTGGTTCATTCTTTGCATCTCAGCCTCCACAGTCCTCCGCCAGGTTGTTTTTGGTCAATAACAATGATGTTAAAAAAAAGTAGCTGTATACTTATAATATTTTAAAATACTAAATGTCAAAAGCATTAGTAAAATGTCAATTAATTATATATATTTACTGAGGATGTTTTGCTGCCTGATTGTTTCACTTGAATAGCACAGGGGAAAATTACAACCCGTAAGAAGGAAGCACACATTACATATATTTCAAGTAACTTCAGTAACAATCCACAAACTGAATTCCAAGCAAGATCCCCTATCTTCTAAATGTGAGGCAGATGCTGATATTTTAAGACGTTGGCTTTAATTCTTTCTCTGTCATTGCTTCGACAGGTGTACTAGCTCGTGTTATAAAATATTCTCTCTGCTGCAGAAGCTTAATGGCCTTTAAGACAGGGCATCAGCTGACAAGCTTTTTTACCTTTGCCTGTTTAAATGTGGTTGTCCAAGAACAAATGTTTCACATCCATAATGTAAGAAGGTGAAGGTAGTCTTATAGCAGAGACTGTCATAGGGGAGTGAAGTGTTAAAGACTTCACTATACTAGGTCCAGCATCGAGAGGCGGGGTGACCAGTTTCCTTCCTCCCTGCCTTTTCCTTCCCAAACTCAACAGCAAAGCTAGGTACCCATTTACAGCTGGGTAGACTGCAGCGTGTCGACACCTATGCCGCAAGAAACCAGCGCTCTACCCACTCTGTCAATTGGACGCTCAATCCATAATGTACAGTGTAAAAAAAATCCAACATTTCTGATATTCTCATCTGTAAAACAGCCACTAGTTTTTAAAGCATATCTGTTCAAGATGGTTGCATCAAGCCTTGCTGATCAGGACTAGATATAAGAGACATTTTCTGGCTGACAATGACACTAAGTACAGAATTCATTTATTTCACCATCACTGGCTATAGAAATGTGCGATCAGTGAGAAAATTAGCTGTGAACTGTTATGCTATGGCTCTGAAACATGGAGAACAACAACCAAAAAGCTGCAGACTTTCATAAATGGGTGCTTGCATAGAATAGAAGGACTGAAATGGTATGACATGGTTACCAATGTGGAACTGATGACAAGAACCAGAGAGGTGCCAGTGGAACAAGAGATACGATGGCAATGGATAGGACACACACTGAGGAAACCTGTTGATAGCATTACAAGGCAGTCCTTGTTCTGGAACTCTCAGGGCAAGAGAGGCAGAGGTAGACCAAGAAGCACATGGAGAAGAGAGCTGGAAACAGAGGTGAAAATGATGAGGAGAATGTGGAAAGAACGAGATGATGGCACGTGACAGGAGGACTTGGCATGTGTTTGTTGAAGGCCTATGCTCCTTGGTGAGCTGAGGGTTATGAATGAATGAATGTTATGCTTTAATGAGCTCTTTGTAGTTTTTTAGTTTTATTCAAATTATGTCTGTTTTATTGGTCATATTAGAAACAGAAGTTTTCACTTTTAATGTGCAAAAATTTTCCTGACAACACTAACAGTGTAGCCTGGTTATTTTATTTTCCCTCTCACAGGTGTGTTTTGGTATTTAATGTTTTAATATGCCAGTGATCTGGTTTGTGTTCTTTGAAAATAATTACTTCCTGAAAATTTTACAATTAAAAACTGATAGTACGGTCATCATCATGTGACGTATTCTCTCCAGAACGTTATCTCCATTACAGGTGCTCTGAACGCATCACGATTCTGGGCAAGTCGACCTGCATCAGCCAAAGACAAGTTCAGACTCTCTGTGATGTCCTGAGTCCACCGTCGTCTAGGTCGACCCCTTCCCCTTTTTCCGGGAACCATGCCTTCCATCACTAATTTTTCCAGACTATTATTTCTTTTTATATGACCAAAAAATTTCAGCTTCCTTATTGCAATGGTATTTAGGAGCCAATTTTCTTCTACGTTTAGTGAGTGTAGTACTTCTCTGTTGGTCTTTTTTTCTGTCCAGGATATTCTCAACATCCTTCTGTAGCATTTCATTTCGAATGATGTAACCTTTTTTGCAACTGTTTTATTAAGTGTCCAAGTCTCGCAGCCGTATGTTGCTACTGGGAATATACATGCTCTGATCAGTTGTAACTTTGTTTCTTTGCTTTGGTGTTTCATCTGTATTAGTTTATGTGAGGCAATTGCAAGTCTTCTTTTAATTTCTACTGCACAGTTGCCAGAGCTGTTGATGATTGATCCTAAGCATTCGAATTCATTACCACCTTCCAGTTCTTTGTTATCAATTTCAATTTCTGGTTTGGTCTTTACTTTGTCTGTTGTCAATACTTTGGTCTTCTTGGTGTTTAGGTATAGATTCTGGGCCTCGCTGTGTTTTTTGGTGGACAGAATTAATTGTTCAAGTCCTTCTGGGTTGGTCGATAGGAAGACTGTGTCGTCAGCACTGTACCAAACATAATGTAAACAACTTGAGTTTCGTTGATGATACATTCTTAATAGCAAAAAGTGAAAAGGAGCTGCAGGAAATGGTTGATACAATAGTGATAGAAAGTGAAAATAAAGACCTCAGCCTTAATAGCAAAAAGACAAGTAATGGTCGTCAAAAAGATAAGGGCTTCCCCAGAATGAACTATCAAAGTAGATGGAACACTTTTATGACAGTGTCAATAAATTCAAATACCTGGGCACATTAATTACAACAGATGGAAGATGCATCTCAGAAGTGAAGACCAGAATAGCTCAGGCAAAAATAGCATTCTATAAAATGAAGAGTATTTTATGCAAAAGTCTTTGTCACTGGAAGTAAGAAAGAGAGTTCTTCAGTGTTATATAGTACCAGTCCTGACATATGGGAGCGAGCCATGGACAATTAGTAAACAAGCAGGGAAGGCATTAGAGGCCACTGAGATGTGGTTTTACAGAAGAATGTTAAAAATACCATGGAAGCCAAAAAAGAGCAATGAGGATGTCCTGAAAGAGGCCGATGCACAAAGGAAACTTATTTCACAAGTTAGAAAAAAGCAGTCCACTTTTTTGAGGCATGTTATGAGAAGAGAAAAGCTAGAATTTATAGTAACAACAGGTAAGATTGAAAGAAACAGAGATAGGGGAAGACAATGAGAGCAAATACTGGACAGTTTGACATTGTGGCATGGAAAGAAGTCAACAACAGAATTGATTAATTGTACTGGAGACAGGAAGTTGTGGAGAGACATGATCTCCTATGCCACTAGGAATGGTACTTGGAGAAGAAGTACCATATTAGAGTGTTCTGTTCATGACGTTTTACTTTGGATATTTACCTGCAGGGGCTGTGCTTAAAATTAACTTGGTTATTGCTTCTTGGTTATGATAAAGACACTTTGGAAAAAAATGCCCATACAATACAATGATAAAGACAACATGTTTATCTGACTAATCAAATTCTGAAAACTCACTTTGCAGCATAAACATAGAAACAGTAAATGTGCAGTGTAAGCATGGACAGCACATCTGCCACAAGGCACATCTGAGCAGTCACACCCAGTACACCAGTGAAAGAGCATGCCCAGATCACGGACGGCATCACATTCCGCAACAGTGTTAGGTACCCTGGGGACAAGACCATACACAATCAAGTCAGTCATCACTATTTTACTGTTCACTCCCTATGGAGCATAGATATAACACTGTAGCTGATCCTACACCAAGCATTCACATGTTCTTGCAGCAGTGGTTTCTATAGCAATTTGTGTTACATGATGAGTTTGCCAGTCCCAAGAACAACCTCATATTATTTGCCTTGTAAGACATGCCTGATGCAGCAGTTATCCTACTCATTCTGTCTGATAAAGGGCCCCTGGGAACTACACAGGGCAACTAAGTCAGTGTTGGATGAAAAACCTCAATTCGAAGATCGTTACTTTTAAAAAATAATACACACTATAAATGATCTGTAAGTTATATATTTGCAGGAAGTGAATTTAAGTTTGATGACTATGCATTTATTAACTGAGAATATATAATTTACCAGTCGCATATTTTCAACCAAGATCTGCTTACTCGGAGCAAGCAAGAGGACATGCACACCATCATAGCTGGCAGACGCTGGAGCTGGGTTGGCCATGTCCTCAGAAGAGACCCCGATGCCATCACAAGAACAGCTATGCTTTGGACCCCTGAAGGAAAACGAAAGAGAGGCCGACCAAAAACAACCTGGCGGAGGACTGTGGAGGCTGAGATGCAAAGAATGAACCAGAGTTGGGGCACTGTACGAAGGATGGCCACCGACCGAGCAAAGTGGAATCAATTTGTTGTTGCCCTACAAGACGCCACTAGGCGTGATGGCCACTGACTGCTTTGACAGTCGGCGGCTAAGGATCAAAGAAAAAAAAAGATATTTTCACATCAATAACTGGAACTTATCATTTCAAGACTCCTTCTTCTTTTGCACTCACATAACCACATCTATTTTTCTCATAAAGTGAGTGGTCCATTTTAAGTTTCTCTCATCACCATATATTGTATCCCTCAAAGTAGATGGTGATGACTGTGCTATTAATCTGCTGTTCTCACTGAGCCAACATTCTTGGAGGACATGGAATACTTATGAGGGGATGCATCTGTTATGTATACAACCAGTATGCTACAGGAACAGTTAGCATTCATAACCTTTGACATTTGCTGAGGGAGACTGAGCACCTATGGGTTTGCCTGGAGTGCAATGATGTTGATTCTGATAAACACAATAACAATGCAATAGAGCTGGCTAAATCTTTCTACCATGATCATGTCTGCTTGTCCAATTTTTAATTTACCAGATGGACTGTGCTTGAGTCTGCAGTTGCTGATTCTCAGGCTGATAGTATCACTTGGTCTCTTCTTGATAAGGGGTAGTATGCTTCTGTTATATCTGACTCAATGCCATTTTTCTTTGAAGCTAGTTTTTATTTTTGCTTTACTCTCTTCACATGTCTTGTCTTACAACTTAATTTTGCTTCCTTCTTCTTCAGCTCGTCTTTCTACCCTCTTACGTACATCTTGGCAATGATCAGGAATCCACTGTGCTTGCACCATTTATTTGTAGCTGGTTCATATTAATGCTTCTGAAAGGCTGTCTAACTTGTTATTTTTGTGGTCCCTTAGAGCATTTAACGACAGATAAGTAGCGCATGAACCTTCTAGGATTTAGCATTATCCCTGTTTTCCATTCTGGTTATTGCCACAGATTTTAGTGCTTGCGCTTCAGCTATGAAGTTGAGAATGCTCACATGGCCACTAAGATATGGATTTCAGGACTGATAGGTTATTGTCCTAAGTTATATTTATATACAGATATAAAACTCATCTATGTCTACTCCACAATATCTGCACATAATCTAACGCCTACATGTGTGATAAGTGCCAGAAAAAAAAAGACACTGCATTTTTAGGTAAAGTTCATTGAAGAAACCAATTCACAGCTTTGTGAGACAGTCCCAATTCTGGAATTCCCAGGGGAAGAGAGGAAGATACTAAAAAAAATTCACGGAAAAGAGAACTGAAGATTCTAAAATGAAAGTGATGAAGAAGACATGGAAGAACCTTGAGATGATGGAATGGCACAGGAGGATTAGGCATACATTTGTAGAAGGCTTCTAGGGTAATGATGATGACATGACTTATATGACAGTACAACTTAACACTTGGCACAACATGAATACATAAATTGTGACTTGCCTGTCCACAAGTATATGTGATATATGAAGAAATGTCCCAGGAATTTGGTGAGCTGTGCATTAAGCTTCAGGCCTGCTGGTGATCCCATCAGCCACTGGACTAGGGTTATCAACTCTCTGGCTATATCCTGTTTAAAATTATGCATTTGAATGGTTGGTTACAGATACTCATTCATTACCCTACAGCATCCTATGCTGCGCAGACCTTCAACAAGTTCATGTCAAGCCTTCCTGGCCATTCATAAAGTCTTTCTAGGTTTTCTTTATACCTTTTAAGTCAGTAATTTGCAATGCCTTCCTGGCCATTCGTTCAAGGTCTTTCTAGGGTTTCTTTATCTCTTTTAGTTCAGTCTCCAATTCTTTTCTTCGTGCATTTATCAGTCACTTTATTTCTCTCTCTGGGCATTCCAGAGCTTAGACTGCCTTGTAAAGCTATCAGCTAGCTTCCTCAATCTGTGTAATATCCAACATAATTTGTTTCCCTCACCTCTCATTCCACACTGGTGACTTTTTCATACCATTTAAATCCTATTCATTACAAGGGCGTTGTTTTTTAAAACCTTTCTTCTGCATCAGAATTCAGGAAAACATGAGGGGTTCCAGGCAAAGAAAATAAGCAACATAAAGAATGACTCTCATGAAACTTGAGACTGGAAGAAACAAATCAAACAAAGTCAGTCACAGCAAATATCATGAAAAAGTGCAATTGCTAATACAATAATGAGAGCTGAACAAGAAAATGTTAAAAAAAAAGATAGTGCTCATGTCACAAAGTGGATTTACGTTTAGAGCTTGTCCGAGTATATATATAGACAAGACACTAGTATGAGAAAGTCTGAGAAGATAGATTTTGTATGAGAAATAACAGTGACTGTGGAAAGATGAGACTTATAGCTTTGAGGGTGAGAACCTAGATTGACTCTCCTCGCCACTCGCGACTTAGTTAAGAGCTATTGACTCACCACCTCTGACTACCATAAAGGAGATAAGGTTTCACTAAAAGTCCACAGACACAACTATACAGACAAGCATATATGTACAGTATAGTTATAGAGAAACTGATCCAGTATACATTTTATAGTTTATTAGTTAAATATTAAATAACAAGGTCCTCACACCTGAAAAAAGAACCAAACAATATGAACAATATAAACCCAACCCTCCCCTCTCTTTCAACCTGCATGGGAAAAAAATAACTTGCACCACCACTGTACTAACTAAATGTCTTACATCAATCTGTAAACAATTCTAATGGCTAATCACAACACTGAGCCACTAACGTCTCGAGGTCTCACACCTGAAAAGAACCAAACAATTAAAATGACAAACAATATAACCCAACCCTTTCCCCCTCTCTTTCAACCTGCATGGGAAAAAGAATTAAGGATTAAACACCTGTACTTGGTGGGGGTCTCTAAGTACGAGCCACCACTCCTAACTATCCTATTATTAATTTTAAAATCAAATCCACTGTCCGGCTGCAGACGTAACTAAATGTCTACATCAATCTGAATAAACTATCTAATGTCCTACACAGCTAATCACAAGCACTGAGCCACTAACGGACTTCTTCAATGCTAACTCAGAGGCTGTCCTCTGACTATCTGACTCTATAAATTCTGTCTCTCCTCTGCTTCTGCTCAGTGTCTCTCTGACACTACTGTCTTCTGCTAGTGGCGTCTCCGTTATGCCCCTCCTCTCGATATCATTCGGAAAGGAATGATCTCCCTTTCTCCCTTCCAAACTACAGATGCTGATGACTTTTTTTAAGGTACTGAAAACTGGATTTTACGTACAAAATATCGATTTTTTACTTTTGAGCTTATTTTATTAAATAATCATCGAGGAATCGATTGAGCAAGGTTTTATAACATAAAAAATGCATTTGATGTATCAAAAAGCATATTTTCTGTACCCACCCCCAGCTACGATTTGCAAATTTGTGCCGAAAATGCAAGATTTGTTGCTCAATTATACCTTAGTTACGCTAACCAAATCGTGGACTATTTGGTATCGATACACATGGAATTTCGTTGTCTTCCGTAATATCGCAAATTCGAAACTATTTTTTCTCATAGCTTTGTGTAATGTGTGTTTGAAAATTTCCGTAATTTTACGCTTACCTCCTTATAAGGAGTGGTCACGTGGTGACCCCTTGCCCTCATTACCGACCCATTCAAGACGCAAGAGTAAACATCTGCTTTGATTGGTCATAACAACATTTTGGCTGCGTGCACAAATGTGGAAGTAACAACAGCCATTTCCGCCTGTACACAAAAAACAATTGTTCGCTTTCCGTGAAATATTTTTCTCTTGTTTAAATTTCAGTGAATTGTGTTCTTTTACTTCAAAATGGGAAGAATTGGTAAGAGATCAAAGCAAATATCTGCTGCCAGGTCGCGTCGACAGTGTGTAATTTCTAGCAGTGTTACCACAGAAGGTAATACAGAATCAGCGGTGAATGATAGGCCTACACAAACAACGTGGAATTTCTGCATCCCAGTATCCGATAGGCCCATGGTTCACATTGCAGATCCAGTAGTGCCTGGCCCAAGTTGATCTGATATAAAAATTAACTTGAGCACGAGCAAGAATGTTGCATCTCATAATACTGTCTGTGCTCAGCCTAAACCTACGTATAAAAATGTATGTTGCAATTTGTGTAAGCAAAGCACATTGCAAACAAGAACTGACAACACCAAGTCTAAGGGTTTCTCTCTCTTCCTGGAAGTTGTGTGTCACACATGTGAAAAAGCAATTTCTAGAACGTACACATCCGAGAGGGAACCAGAAGGCCGCGGCCCTCGTGGACATGCAATCAACAAATCTGCTGTTCTTGGTGCCCTCATGTCTGGAATGGGCCCATATACATTCAATCTCTTCTGTGAGAACCTAGACCTCCCTGGCCTGCACCAGAAAACATTTCATAAATATGCAGATCAAATTTTTGATCATTTGGATACCATGCACTCTACAGTATTTCAACGTTCCGTCAGCATCGTCCGAGCTGAACACGCTAAGAGTCAGCATCGTACCATTAATAAAAAAGAAGTCATTGACATCGCTGTCAGCTTTGATGCAACATGGCTAACTAGAGGTCATAAGTCATTTATAGGTGTTGGCAGTGTTATCGACATCTTGACTGGCATGGTCATCGATTCGCATGTTATGTCTTCCTTCTGTCACACCTGTGAGAATACTGGACAGTGGCAACTGAAAAATCAGCCTGACAAATTTGAAAAATGGAAAGCAGAGCATCAGAAGGACTGCTGCCGTAATTACGAAGGGTCAGCCGGAATGATGGAGGTAAAAGCCTGTGAAGTTCTCTTTCTTCGTTCAGTGGCAAATCACAAGCTACGCTACACTGTTTTGCTATCAGATGGCGATTCCAAGGCCTACAACAGACTCTGCGACATCAAACCGTATGGACCAGAAGTTGACATAACCAAAGAAGAGTGCGTCAACCATGTTGCAAAGCGATTAGGCACTGCACTGAGGACACTGATTACTGACTGCAGAAAACAAAAAGTCACCCTTGGGGGAAATGGTCGTGGTCGTCTAACCCAAAATGCAATACGAAAATTGTGTATTTACTACACCAGGGCCATCCGCAAGCATAGTACAGCCCCAGAGATGAAACAAGCCATCATGGCTTCTCTCTACCATGGGTATTCGACAAACGACAAACCCCAACATAATTTGTGTCCGCCAGGCAAAGACTCCTGGTGTTTCTATCAGGTTTCCATTGCCAAAGGAGAAGCTGCTGGACCACACGAGACCAAGGTTCACACTCCGCTAGACTACAACCTGCTCCATAAGCACTTAGCCCCTATTTATGAGCGTCTTACTGATCAGCATTTGCTGAAGCGGTGTCAGCTAGGTGCAACACAAAATGCAAATGAAAGCCTACACAATGTTATATGGAGTCGTTGCAGCAAGCAGAAATTTGTGTATTAAAAAAAAGCCAAATTCAGTGTCCTTGTGGCCGTTGGAGAGTTCAACTTTGGTCCATCAGCCAGTGCAGAAATAAAAAGGCTGTGTGGTCAAGCATCTGGAACAAACTCAATACGCCTTGGACAGGTGCGACTGAGGAAACGTCTGGCCAACAGCCAGAAACATGAGGCTCACAAACTTGTAAAAAGAAGAAAAATTAGGCAAGAGGCAAGACAAAGGCGAGAGGTGGAGCTGCTTGAAGCTGAAGGAGGTGCAGCATATAGTCCTGGAGGATATTAACCCCAGAATGGAGTATATTGGACAAGACAAGGCACTCGGTGAGTAAAATGCATTTTTCTTAAAACTAACATTTTATTAACCAAAACGTTATTACTAACAAACTATCTAATAGATCAATCTAAATTTGGCATGCATGTAGTACACATATATACCTTTAAATTGTCACATGCTTTTTTTGATATTTTGGTTATTTGCTTTGATATATTTTTTTAAATTTTTTTTTTCATTTTTTTTTCATACAAATAAAGTGTATTTTTTTTTAAATCATTAAAAATAGAATTTTAAAGGAAGCTGAAGGAGGTGCAGCATAGAGTCCTGGAGGATTTTAAACACATTCAGCCCCCCAGAATGGAGTATATTGGACAAGACAAGTCACTCGGTGACTAAAATGCATTTTTCTCAAAACTAACATTTTATTAACAAAAAATGTTATTTTTTACAAACTATCTAATAGATCAGTCTGAAATTTAGCATGCATGTAGGACACATATATACCTTTAAATTGACAGAGGCTTTTTTTTTTTTGATATTTTGGTAATTTGTTTTGATATAGTTTTTTAACTGATTCCGTACGTAATTATTTTCAGCTCTGGACGGAATTATTTTTAAGCCCCAAAAATTTTTTAAATTTACGTTTACTGAAATATAGTGTATTTTTAAAAAAATATTATATATAAAAAAGTACATTGGATGAACAATATCAAATAAATCATGCCTTTGACTAATTGTTTTGTTATGTTTATGTTGTATCACACAGATAACATGTGTATCACGGAAAAAAGATAAACTTGAAATTTTGAACAAAAATTTTCGACTTACGTAAGGCTTGTAACATAAATTGTTATCACAATACAGTTGTTTCACTGCTTTTTGTGCAGGTAATCCATTTAGAAACACAGAAAAAGAAGAAAGTTATGGTTGATCACACAGTTTGTTCACTTACGTTCACAAATTAGTAAATTTTTTAAAAAAAAATCATTAAAAATAGAATTTTAAACTTATCAAAAAAAAAGCCTCTGACAAATTGTTTTAATTGTCAGTCACAACATGTGTGGGCAATTTGATAAAGTTTGGTCAATGGTAAACATAAGATTTTTGCTCTTGAAAATTGGTGAAAAACCCAATATGCGGTTGTTTTTTTTTTTTTTTGGTTACCATGTAGAAGGAAACCAACGGGCTGATCACCCGTTTGCCAGTCACTTCGATTACGGAAACAGCAGCAGATGGATTGATTTGCCGTTGCCCTAAAAACGCCAACAGGCGTGATGGGAAACAATGGCAAAGAAAACCTATCTGCTGTTGCCCTAAGACGCCACTAGGCGTAATGGCCACTGACTGCTTTGACGGTCGGTGGCTAAGGACGGAAGAAGAGATGTAGAAGGAAAGAAGAAAAATTAGGCAAGATAAAGGCGAGAGGAGGAGCTGCAGGAAGCTGAAGGAGGTGCAGCATATAGTGCTGGACAATTTTGAACACATTCAGCCCCCCAGAATGGAGTATATTGGACAAGACAAGGCACTCAGTGACTAAAATGCATTTTTCTCAAAACTAACATTTTATTAACAAAAAATGTTATTTTTTACAAACTATCTAATAGACCAGTCTGAAATTTGGCATGCATGTAGGACACATATATACCTTTAAATTGACAGAGGCTTTTTTTGATATTTTGGTAATTTGCTTTGATATATTTAAAAAAAATATTTTTTTTCATTGTTTGTCATACAAATATAGTGTATTTTTTAAAAAAAATCATTAAAAATAGAATTTTAAACTTATCAAAAAAAAAGCCTCTGACAAATTGTTTTAATTGTCAGTCACAACACGCGTGTGCAATTTGGTAAAGTTTGGTCAATGGGAAACATAAGTGTTTAGCTCTCGAAAAGTGGTGAAAATCCAATATGGCGGATGTTTTTTTTGGGTTACCATGGTAATCACATGTTTTTTAACAAAATAAACTGTAGAATTTGGTTCGCGATGCCTCGAACCTTCTACTCCTGAGAAGGCCAAGTACCTTGGTAAGTTGTAAGGCCGTTTACAACCCTCCCTGTGTGCCGTGAAAATGCTGTAAAACGAAAAAGAATAACAACAGATATACAACACGTCAACTATTCTCATCTCTAACACATAAACACCTTAAATTCCTCAACTCCCATCTGCCACCTAAATCAATACCGCTCCCCTACACAACTACGCACCACCAATAAACAAATATTCCTACCCAAGGGTCAACAAATCTACAGTCTTCTCCTATCTCTTCCCCCACCTCAACGTAAATATCTGTCTGGTAGGAAAACCCCCAGACACAGGCTGACCTAACTCTGTTGCGCGAGTCTTGCCTCAGCCATCAAAACATTTAGCTTTGATGAAGCGAAACGTTCCCTGGTATAAGTTCCCCGGCCCTACTTTCTATTAAAGACTGACCCGGGAAAGTCATCAATTAACACAATATAAACACACTGTTGCTACCCCAACTCAGTAATATTAATTACATCCCTTACACCCCTGTCTCCTGACTACCCAGCAAATTAATACACAATTAAATAAAGTACACAAATACGCTCGCGTATTTACACTGCAAATTATCATAATCAAATTGTGATTTTCACAACTTACTACTACATATTACAGAGCGCCCGTGTATCTAAGCGCTTATCCTCACACAGTTAATATCTCAAAGCCGCTACACAACTCAAAGATACTACTAGCTTATCTCTAAGAAAATCATAGACACTACTACACTACCTTCTATCGTTTAGCATAAGTAAGCAATTGATGGCACTTCTGTTTAATAAAATTAAATTAACTCCCAGAAGAAAAACTTTACTTTAACATGCTAAGATCTATTATGAAACGAACTATCTACTCGCTAATAAGTTATGGACATACCCAATTTATCGAATTTCTCACAAAGAGCAGACGATATGACGTAGTCTTTCACAGCAGTAAATTATGCAACCAGAGAGACCGATAAAGGCTACAACGCTGTTATTTATCATAGAAAACTGACGCTATAACCCACGCCATGAGTCATCGCGTGGCGTCCCTCTGGGCCGACTTTTGACCAATAAAATTGCTGCATTTAAATAAACTCTGACATCCGCCAATGATATCGTAAACTAACTCATGACTCATGTTTATTCTGCTCACGCGCAACTAATTGCGTCACGTCAGATAATCCTACTGACCGTTTGTGTTACTAGAATAATTATGATTGGTTCTAGCGGGGAACCTGGGTCGTTTCTCCCCCCATCCCTCGTTTAACCCGGGTGGGTGTCTCTAACGTCGGAAAATTTTACCCAGCCTAATAATATAACTCAAACGCCTAATAAAATAAAAATGAACGCAATTACTTACAGAGAGAAGAGGACTGGGCAAAATTGAAATTAAAACCCATAGTAACTCCTCATAAATAAAACGCAATTAATACATAGAGAAGAAAAAGGGGGCCCATTGAAAATAAAATCACAGTAAATCCTCACAGCTCAGCAGGAAATGAGAAACTACACTAAAAAATTTTGCTGAGAAAGCGTTAAAAGAAGAACACTCAAAGATGTTATATAAAACTCACTAGAACCCTTTCAAATAACCAGTAAAATCACAATGCACCACTTAAAGACAAGAGAGGGCTGCAGTAAAACTGAACAACAGAAGAAAGGGGTGGATTCTTAAAATTTTTAAACAATTAAAAATGTAGAAAAAAGTCTAAAGAGGAACATACCGATATACCAAAAACATGATACCGATATATGATTTTTAAAAATCAGTATAGGAAACTCTTTAAAAAAAATAATAAATTCAAAATGCTAAGCAAGCCATTACTTATGCAATAAAATTTGTGAGAAAGGAAATGAGTCTAGACCAGACTTAATTACCCAAAGAAAGAATGACAGCTAGTATTTCATCCACTACAGAGATGTTACTCTGCCTTATAATGATCTCGTGTCTATTTTGGTTGTTTAATCAACAAATATAAATTTTACTGAGCATGATGAAATTAGAACTGAACTGCTAAGACCAATGACTTTGTTATTGTTGTTTAACTAGGGCTGCTGAGCTTCTCGCTCTGTTGCAGCCAGTGCTTGGTATTATCTACACTATAGATCTAGGCTTTTCCTGTGACTTTTCTGTCATTCCGAAATGTGTTGAGTTGAAGGCATGAGCTCCAGTTTCTCCAGCTTGGCTTGCATTTAAAAGATCGTCACATCTGGTCCCAAGCTAGGAGTAAGAAGTGATTGGCATGCTGTGCATTCCCCGCCATCCAAGGGGGCTCTCTAACTATACAGAGCTAAAACACTGTGCTCTGGTTCTGGGCTCTCCCAAGGAATTGCCACGTCCTGCACAGAGCCACTTCTCAGTTTCCCCTGCCTACCACTGCGTACACAGTGAGATCCTTCTGCATGCAGTCAACCAAGTCAAAGCCAAAGAATTTTGCATGGGCTCAAATGACTTCTCCAAGCTTAGATGTAATGCTGGGTTCTCAACAAGTTTCACCATAAGGGGAATCCCTGGAAGTGTGTGGATGATTTCAAGAGTCAATGAGGATGTAATTAGCCTCACAGACATAGGTTCACTTCCATGTACGTATATTGCAGCATTGTGCAAAACTGGTGGTAATATAAGTATGACTCCAGATATGCCTCCATGCATACCAATGACTTTCTGAGACAACAACCCTAAAAATTATAGACTCAAAATCAGGTTTCAATGCTTCTTCTAATAACTCCTTAACATTTTTACCTGTAGAAATGTTATTCTTAGAATTAAAAAATTCCAAATAGGACTGACAGTTGTTAAAACATGTATTGAAAATTTTAAACGCATATACACCAGACTGCTCAACACAAACTTAAAGTACCAAGCAAGAAAATTAAGTAAATTCATCCCTTCACGTATCTCATACATGCCTAAATAATGCTTAAAAGTACATGTGAGGATGAAAGGATACATTATGCATGAAGAGAGAGAGAGAGGAAGGGCAGAATGTCAGACGGGCCTACTTTTTACAATTCTTAACCCTTTGAAAATAAAGTTTGTTCGTTCATTACCTGGTTGGTTGTTTGAGCAGCATTTTTTGATGAATGCTTCATTGTTTAAATTCTTAACAGCTTTGATTTGCTCCTCTGAAAGTCTTTATTTCAATTTATGAAAACTGTCTTCCCTGCATGCCTTTGGTCTTATTGACTGTCCCTAACCTTTGACAAGCTATCTGTTCTTGACATGTGGCCATACTACTTTCATCATCATCATTCCTTTCCGTTCCCCATGGAACATAGAGCTGAAACAGTTGCTCTCCATCGATTTATATTCAGGGCTGTCTATTTCAGCTGCGCCCAAATTATTCCAATTTCCTTAGCCTCCTCTTCCACTGTTCTTCTCCAAGTTTTCCTTGGCCTCCCCACTCTTCTTTTCCCTAGTGGAGAGAACCACTTTAGTTTAATGTTTTATTACATAAATTACACCTTATTAAAAAAAAAAACTCCTGAAACATGGCTAATATAGTGAAGCACTTAGGTATATTAATCATCTAGTTATTTACCACTGTTTATAGTGCACTGTTATGTCACCCAATAAAAAAACACGAAATAAAAGGCTGATACCTACATCTGCCCAGTCTAAGATGTATGAAGAAATCTGATTGGCCAGTCCATAGTATACAAACAGTAGAATCAGAGCCAAGCCTAAACATGAGTCCATAAGCTGTTGTCCACAGCAGTTGTACAGTCTGGAAAAATCAGACAGATGGCTATATTTATCACATTATAAACATGAACAGAAACATGCAGCCAGAAAAAAAAAAATATATATATACATTAAAAACATGCTAATAACTGCAGCTCTTCCTACACAATATTTGGCTGTCTAATGTTAAACGACTGAGATATCTTTTAGTGAAGGTCTGAAGTTAGGATATGATGATCTTGGTGAGATCAATATGTGTGAACCACAGAACAGGAAATAATTAATCTCAGCCATCCAAGAATAATTTAATTCAGAATAATTCAATAATTATAACTCAATTAATACCCAGCCCCTGAAGACCTGAGTGGAACAGTTCCAGTTACGATGATCTGGCCATGTCTGCAGAATGGGAGACGATTGGCTATCGTGAAAAATATGGGAAACCAAGAAGCCTGGGATCCAGACCTCCAAGGTGACCCAGAGTTCACTGGGAGGACGAAATCAAACAATTTCTGAAGGACCGAGGACTAGATTGAAACCAGGCCTGCAGGAAGACAGCCGATAGGATAGCACAGTGCTCTCTCTTGCAAACCTCTACACCCCTAGGTAGAAGAAGAATGACTCAGTAGTAAGTGTAATTCAATAGAATAATTAAACTCAGCCATCCAAGACAGAAGAAGGTCCTTTGTTAACGAGGTGAATAAAACTAACCAGAGAAAACCAAAGGAGCCTGGATGTTGTCTTCTAGGAAAATATCCAGATTTGGTTTGGCTTGGCTTTAAATTCTATCTTCATTGCACACAGACAACTCCATCAGTGCTCCAGTCTCCTCCGTTAGATCACAAAAGGTGGATCTCAGCACAGTGCCTGAACTCCGTAGCACGGGAGACAATCCCAATGTATGTTTACAGGAATCACACATTCTATGCATATTTTTGTGGTGGGTAGGTTTATAATTTTTTAATTTGCCAGGGCAGCAGGCTTATGGCCTACACTTTAAGATTTCCAACTGCCGCAGGATTTTTAACATGCGCAACTTCCACACAGGACCTCGTATTTTTCCGTCCTTATCCGAGAAGGCTAGGTATCCAATCTCACTACTCAGGGGATGGGAAGGGGGTATGACATCATTAGGACCAGTGGTTCTGACAAAAAAAAATTCCCATACATTATATTCCCTCTAATGGGAATCGAACCCAGTACCTTTAGAATTCAAAGAGGATGCCAAATTTCTTAGCCACACCAACCCCTTGTACTCCAGATTTAAGAATTGGAGGCAGAACTGAAAATGATGAGGAAGACGTGGAAACACCGTGAGCTGATGTCATGTGACAGGACGACCTGGCGTGAGTTTGGTGAAGGCCTTTGCTCCTGGGGGAGCTGAAGGGTGATGATGACAGAGTAGGACAGCAACATTTGTGTTGGACAGCAACGTTTGTGTCGGACAGCAATGTTTGTGTCGGACAGCAACGTTTGTGTTGAGACAGCAACATTTGTGTTGGACAGCAACGTTTGTGTTGAGACAGCAATGTTTGAGTTGGACAGCAATGTTTGTGTTGGACAGCAACGTTTGTGTTGGACAGCAACGTGTGTGTTGGACAGCAACATTTGTGTTGGACAGCCACATTTGTGTTGGACAGCAACATATGTTGTTATTGAGAGAAAGCTACAGAGTTAGGCATCTGCCATTAGTTTCCCTTATTTCAGTGCCTTCCTTTCTAGAAGTATTTCATATTCTACAACTGGTTTTGAATTCATGCTGTTTAATATTATAACCTTGTTGGTGCTCATGGTTATGATTGTATCCACTTGATACTGGAAGTCATTCTTAGCTTCTGTAATTTAAAATGTTACATGAATATTAAATTTTAATGTTTTTTCCAAACGTTTGTTGTTTTCTAATCAAAACCTCCTATGGTTTGTTTAAAAAAAAAAAAAACTTTTGTTGGTTATTTTTATTTAAATCTAATCCTTCCATGTTTTAAAAAAGAATAAAACCTATTGTGGTTTTTTTTTTTTTTTTAGCTGTACAAAGAAAACATTCAGGTGACAGCACCCACCCTTACCTCACTCTGTACAGTATTTTTTAAAGTATTCTCTTATTTCATTAAATACCTTACTTACTTAGTCGTTCCCCTTCTACCGTGAGGTGTAGAGGTTTGGAAGAGAGAGCGCCAGACTATCCTATCGGCTGTCTTCCTCCTGGCCTGGTTCCATTCTAGTCCTCGGTCCTTCAAAGATTGTCTAATGTTGTCCTCCCAGCGGACTCTGGGTCGTCCTCGGGGTCTGGATCCTTGGCTCTTTGTTTCCCATGCTTGTCGTGGTATCCGATCTTCTCCCATTCTGCAGACATGGCCAAACCATCTTAATTGGGACTGTTCTACTTGGGTCTGCAGGGGGTAGGATTTAAGGCCTTGACGTATCGTCTGGTTGCGTACCATGTCTCTTCTTGTTACTTCAACCACCTTCCTCAGATACCTCATTTCTGAGGTTCATTAAATACCATCAGTGCTATTCCCGCTTCCCAGGACATATTCCTGACTGCAGTCAGATCTTTTCTATCTGGAGGTCTGCAAGTATGTTCGTTATGTCTATAAAGCTCCCATATCATAAGAACATTTGTTTTGTATAAACATACATGCATCTTGAAGTTCTGACTCATACATCACATTCACTGATACCAAAAGGCTAGTATGATGGTACATGACAGTTATGTACAGAAAATATGTATCATTTTATCCAAAATCCTCAGGGACAGCTGTGTTTCAGAAAACACATTTTTTCAGGTTTTCAGATGTCGCCCAAATAGCATTCATTCAAAAATTCACCCAAAATTTGTTTGAAAATCGCCCAAAATAGGTTTTTGGATGTTTGGATAATATGATACAGACCTGTTTTGTGAAAAATAAAATTAGTGATTAAAATCTTTGATAATCTGGTATGACTGAAACAAGAACTACCAGTACATTGACTGTCTATACTAGAATACGTTGGAAAAAAGATATACTGATGCCAAAGAAAGTGATGGTTTGATAATCATCTCCTTTTTTCGCTCCCCATGGAGCATGCAGCCACAACTGCAGAAGCCCCCCACCCCCTTGGGGAAAGCCCACACCACAGCCCAAAACTCTTGCCCAGCGGTGGTTTCTGTAGCAATTTGTTTGACATGAAGAGGTTGCCAGCCCCGTACATAACCTTATATTAATCACCTTTTACGATATGCCTGAGGGAGCAGTAAGGCTGTTGTGGCAGGGCCAGAATATTTACATGTATGTATGAGTATGGCTTGTTGTCTAAGAGTGCTGGGCCATACGAGGCTAACAAATAACGCAGAAACTGGCATCAAAACGGGCCAACAGCACAGATGATATTCCAAAGGCTTCTTGTCAAAACACTCAGACATGTTAATTCCGTTATAAAGATGCATTGATCATTTATTACTGGTAAGACACATCTTATTTCCAAAGACATCTGGGTAATAAATACACATATGATTGCCTTACAAGGCACTTAAAACACTTCCATGAAGGTTCCCATTAGGAACATCTTTCGAACACAGCCAGTCCTTACAAAGGACGTAAACAATGATCATGTCGCTAATTCAAACAAATCAACGTCATATGCGGCCTACGCATAGCGACTATAAAAAGGGCACCACACTTGTGAGCACTACAATCATTTCCATTACCAATCACATGTGGCGTGCAAAAGGCAGACGCCACAGCTGTCCTGTCTTTGTCTGACAGTTTGATGGAATACTTGCAACACGCATAAAGCACTGGCCTAATGACCACCTAGGCCAGTGATGTTCTTGACCTTCCCACAGTACTGAATAACATAAAGAAAGGAAGATGAAAGATTACACATATATTGATCGACTGATCCATGGCATATCACTTACAAGAACAAGTTAAATCTATTCTTTTTGTCATGACCAAGTACCCCTCTGTAACAAGAGGCTCTCTCCTGCAGGTGGTGAATTATGCTTCCAGTCTGCACTAGTTTCGGAAGTAGGAAACAACACATATGGAAGTACTTCAGTCTGATTGAAATAAGAGTAGGTCAAACAAATTAGTTGTAAGGCGATTAGGCAGCAACAGGACATAAAGAAAGTCTGTATCAATGTATGTATATTTATTAAATTTAGTAATGTAAAACTTTTTTTAAAAAAAGTATACAATTACTCGTTAGAAGAAGTTAACACCTTTAAATATCTCGGGTCCACTATATGTAGTGATGGAAGATCAAAGAAAGAAATCAAGACAAGACTTGAGATGGCCTCAGCTGCCATGACAAGGTTGAATGTGATCTGGAAAAGTAACATCAGTTTTCCTGTGAAGATCAAATTATACAAATCACTTGTATTATCTATTCTCTTGTATGGGTGTGAGGGCTGGACACTCACTGCAGATACGGAGCGAAGGATTCAGGCTTTCGAGCATAAATGTTATAGAAGAATTTTGCGCATTTGCTATAAAGAGCACAAAACAAATGTCTATGTTAGAGAGAAGATAAACACCTATGCAGGCCACCAAGAACCACTTTCGTCAATAGTGAAACGTCGAAAGCTTGCCTGGTTTGGGCATATAACTCGTCATGACTCCCTTTCGAAAACGATCCTCCAGGGAACAGTCGAAGGTAAACGGAGAAGAGGAAGGCAAAGAAAATCCTGGGCTGACAACATCAAAGAATGGGCAGGACACGGTTTCTCCACACTTGTAAGCATTGCTGAGAATAGAGAGCAGTGGAGGACCCTGTCTGCTGATGCTTCCACCATGGCACCCCTATGACCCATGACGGGTTATGGGTTAAGATGATGATGATGATACAATTACTGGCCACGATTTATTTTAATTATAAGAAATTATCAAAATTAAATCTAGAAATGAAACATAGCACTGTTGAAGACAACTATATCCATTTTATACAAGACAAGTAATCACTGTTATTGTTGAACAGAATCGACATCACTGCACTCCAGGCAAACCCATAGGTGCTCAGTCTCCCTCAGTATATGTCAAAGAGTGTGAATGCTAACTGTTCCTGTTGCTCGCTGGTTGTATACACTGCGGATGCATCCTCTCATATGTCCATCTTTGCTAGCCTTACGTTTTATGCCAAATTCCAACAGTCTTAACCTTGATGATTCATCCATTACAGTGTCATTCTCTAACAGGCATAGATCAACAGACAACGAGTAGCATCATCACTTAACACAGGTGATCAGTAACTGTTCTCAGTATCTCTCCCTTATCCATATCCAGTGTCCCCACTGTGGGTGCTCTTGATGCTAGTCTATCAGCTCTCTCATTACTGCGTACCCCTGCATGACCAGATCCACACCAGCTCCTGCAGATTCAAAGCTTCTATGAATGTTTTCCATTCATGTCTTAGCCAACCATTTTTAACCTTTCGAAGCATGGACTGAGAGTTTGACACAAAGACTGCCTTTGTTAATGAAGTTTCAGTTAGCCACCTTAAGGCTGCAGTAGCTGCCTCTACCTCCATTCTCATGCTGGAAGTTGTTATCTTGTAAGCCCCACTATGTTCAGGAAGCAGTCACTGACAAAGAAGAAACTAAATGCTTGGAGAGACCAGGCAGTATTTTGTGATTCATACTGATTATATGTTTTTAACATGCTGAGTATAACTGGCGGTATCAATTTCTTGGTAATTTTTTTTTATTTAAAAAGAAAATGTCAATAACTGTGTAACTTCAAGATGGTCACAAGTAAAATTGTAATTATTTTAACTGCTACATATTGGGCTGTGTAGCTTTGAATTCTCATAGGCAGAACTAACATTAACAGAAGAATCCCTGTATGTGAAAACACAAAAATTAAAAACAAATAGTTTTCAAGATACTTTACAAGAGTTTCTTATCAATGCAAGCAGAATTATTTCAAGATTTCCATCAATACTAGTAACTGAACTTTATTTTAAAACAATAACTTGTCAAAGACTAGTAAATATAGATCATGTATACCTTTTTTTAAATATAGTTTTGGGGACCCAAAGACGCAACAATAGAGAATGCAGTCAGCGACCCATAGTTTGACTGCTTGCGTCAGGGTCAGCGAACCAGAGCTGACCAAGACCCTACTCCACCTCCAAGTGGTGGTCCTGGAAACAGGCTGCATCACTGCAGTCTGGCTGAGAGAGTAGGGATCGAAGAGGGAAGGCTAACCCGGTCCCAAAACATGCCGTGCGGAAGTCGGATGTGTCAGCCGAAAGGCGCAAATATCGCAGCTCTGCTGTAAACGGGCACAACGCAACCAATGTCTTTTTCAGGATGAACGAGGAAGAAGAGGAAGAAATATAGTTTTGTATATTTTATTATTATTCAGCTCTTCCTACACAAAATGTATTGATGATATTAATATTCATAGGGCATAAAGAACTCAGCAACTTAGATAACACATTGATAATTATTTTGAAGCTTTTCTTGCATGTATATACTAAGGAGACTTTTTCCTGTATTTCAATATGGTATAATAATAATTCACTTTTTTAGTAGGGGGGGGTGTAGTTACGAACGCCTGTGACTATAATTACTTAAGGCAAATATCTAGTACACTGGTAACTTACCCCAGTCTACAAAGAAGTTCAACATGGCAAACAATCCAAATCAAGAACAGGGGAACTGACAGCAGCAGCCTTGTTGATATCCCCAGTGATGGTGAAAACGACCTGTATAATGATTTTACTCCAGACTCTTTCTCCAATTTGATGCACTGCTCTTGGACATCTTTGGCTAGAACACTGACAGTGTTTTCTTGATAGTCAAATTTACAATTGTGATTTTTGTAATCGTTCTTGGCTTCATTGTACTTATTCCTAGAGCAATGCAGCAGGACATATGAGGATACTAGCTCCCATGGGTTAAAAAATATGCACACAACAGGATACACTATCATGCATCCAGAATTTGATCTCATTTCTAAACGACAACACACCATATTGTGGAGTCTGCTTTTACTCAAAATAAACTTGAAGTCTCTTAAATGTTTTGTATCTTCAAAATAATAGGACCTGCTGGCTTCAGTCAGCTGCCAGTATCCAACAACACTGAGAGTGTTTGACTGTGGCTTTTCCTTGGTCATGATTCCATGAACCCACAACATGTTGATGTGATGATGTACTGTGCCAATTAGATAACCTGATGGTTCACACAAAATTTGGTTGGGGAGAAAAATATTCCATGGTCTGATAAAAGGCTTTGCTTCCATTATCTAGTATTTTTTCAGTTCACACTGTCCTTAAGTGGAAATATATTGTAAAATGTTCTGTCAATTGGTGAAGAAACAGTACCAGTGCAAAGATAATGTTTCATAAGGAAGTAAACAGCATGGTGCTCTTTTAATCCATTGAGAGATTGTATAGCTGCAACCATCATATTTCAGGGGTAGTAAACTGTGTAGGATCTCTTAGTCTGTGAAGAAACAGTACAGTTATAAGTACTTTTTGTACAGTATGAGAGAGAAATCTTATCTCACTTTAACTCTACACTCTTTTAACTTCTTTTCTTATTGTTAAATCTAGAAAGAATACTTATTATTCCATGGACAATGAAAAAAAAATAACAAACAAATGCAGAACACCTCTTTCAATAATACAAAGAAACGAGTGATAAGAAGCATGACACTGGCAGGAAATTCCATTACAAAGAATAGTGTTAATGTAAACTATAAAAAAATATAAAGAAACATATACGTTACCATATTTAAATATAACAGAACTATCAAAATTTCAGAGCCAAGGGTTATCAAATATACACAGAAGCAATCAAAGATGTAAGAAGAAAAGTCAGACGATAGAATGGGAAACAAACTAGGGAGCCAGAAAGAGATTCAGAGGAAACTGCAGCCAAAGGAAATATGACAAGAGCAGAATAAAGAAGGTGGCAGGGAAATATAATCAAATAAATGAATGTATCAAAGACAAGAATGAAATATTGTTTAGCAACATAAAACAGCAGATGAAAAGATAGAACATTCTGAAGAATTTCTAAACAGACCAGCTCCCCCATATCCCCCCCCCCCAAAGACATTCAAACTATTAAAAATTAAGCTATTAAACAATAAATAAAGCCATAAAGCTTTTATGACACAGGAAAGGCGCAGATAAAGATATAGATTACTTGGTACAATCTAGTAGAGAAAGAAATACTAGCAGACTAGAAGGACAGATGATAAAATTGTCAAAATAGGAAGATTTAAATATATGAAGATCAAGAGAAATTGGATCCACATGAAAATAAGAATCTTCAACTCAAATGTGAAGTCAGTCCTATTGTATGGCTCTGAGACATGGAGAACAACAAAGAAAACAACCAAAAAGCTACAGACTTTCATAAATGGGTGCTTGCGTAGAATAGAGGAATTAAAATGGTATGACAAGGTTACCAACGTGGAACTGATGTCAAGAACTAGACAAGTGCCAGTGGAACAAGAGATGAGAAGAAGACGATGGCGATGGATAGGACACACACTGAGGAAACCTGTTGATAGCATTACAAGGCAGTCCTTGTTCTGGAACCCCCAGTATTTTTTTTTTAAAGAAAGGAAAAAGACGGCAGTACAAAGAACTTCCCGCATTAAAAAAAAAATGGCTTTTCCACAATTACTTATCATTCACAAAAATAATTACTATATAACTTACAGAAACCAGAAGTCAGAGGCAGAGGTAGACCAAGAAGCACATGATAAGGAAAACGTGCAAGGAACTTGAGATGATGGCACGTGACAGGAGGACAATAGGCATGTGTTTGTGGAAGGCCTATGCTCCTTTGGGAGTGGAGGGTTATGAATGAATGAACAGGTGGAGAAATGAGATAGGTTTTCAACAAATACCATCCTGTGCTAAACAGACAGCCACATTGTGCATAACAGTAGAAAACAGCATGGAATGAAGCTAACTACTTTTTGTATGTGAACTATAAACAAGCCTTTAAGAGTCAGGACAAAGAATCATTCTGGATACTGAAGGGGCACAACAGAGTTCCTCATTTGTCCAGCAAATTGATACGGAAAATGTATGAAGAAGATATGAAATACAGAGCTCTTCATGAACGAAAACCAACAGATTCCTCAGAAATAGGAACTGAAAATGCAGCAGGGATGCCTTCTATCTCCATTTCTCTTCCTTGGTTTAGATTGTGTTTGTTAGTTTTTTTTTTTTTTTTTTTTTTTTTTTTAAAAGGTATTAATTTTTGTTAATTTATTTTAATTAATGATTCCCCCCCCCCCCTAAATTTGATTATGTCTGGATGTTACAAATGTATGTTATTATTTTACCTCGATAATGTTGTATGCTTAAATAATGCTAAAAATACATGTGCTTTTGAAAGGATACTGTATGTAAGATGACAGAGAGAGGAAGGGCAGAATGTAAGACGGGCGTGCGTGCCCAAAACCCTTTCACGAGTTCTTATAACATCCCTGAGTCATTCAGTTGCACACCGTTTGAAAATTTTCACGAGGGTTTATAACACTTCTGAGAAAGAAGGGCAGAATAAAGTTCCTCAAATTCTTAACCCTTTGTTCGTACGACGCAAAGACAACGAGGAAAGTGTCTCAAATCACTAATTTACAGTACGAAGAATTCGATTTTTATGTCTTGTTGTTGTTGTTTTTTTTTTTTAATGTTTATTTTTATTTACTTTATTTTTAAATTCATTCTTATTATTATTATTTTTTTTTATTTTATTTTATTTTTAAATTTTATTTTAAAAACGTACTTTAATTATGATGATTATTGCAAATGTAATATTACTTTTATAATGATAAATGCCTTAATTATGCTTAAAGTAAATGTGAGGATGAAAGGATATAGTATACATGACGAGAGAGAGAGAGGAAGGGCAGAATGTCAGACGGGCCTGCGTGCCCAATTCTTAACCCTTTGAAAATAAAGTTTGTTCGTTCGTTCGTTCCTACTACCCATACGGAATTACACTGGACAGTATAATAACATGGAAAAATGAAACTAATAAGTGTCCGCAAACCAGCGACAGCAAATGACTTCTGATGAAAAAACTAGCAGGAACTACTTAGGGTGCAGACCACTGTTATTGTTGTTGACAAGAACAGACGTAACTGCACTCTAGGCAAACCCCTAGGTGCTCAGTAAACCTCAGCAAATGTAGAAGGGTATGAATGCTGATTGTTCCTGTTGTGCGCTGGTTGTATAAACGGTGGATGCATCCTCTCCTACGTCCATCCCTGGTCATCTTTCATTTGATGCCAAATTCCAGCAAGCCTTGATGCAGTGTCATTCTCTAATAGGCAGTCATTAATAGTCTTCAGTATCTCTCCCTTATCCTATCCAAAACATATTCTATGGGTGCTCTTGAAGCTAGTCTGTCAGCTCTTTCATTGCTGCGCACCCCTGCATGACCAGGACAGTAGATCCACACCAGTTCCTGAAGATTTGATGCTTCTATGGAAGTTTTCCATTCATGCCATAGCCATCCATTTTGGACCTTCCAAAGCATGGACTGAGAGTCTGATGCTATAACTGCCCTTGTTAATGAGGTTTCAGACAGCCACTTCAAGGCTGCAGAAGCTGCCTTCACCTCCATTCTCATACTGGATGTTGTGTGCAGACCATAAAATACTGACACTCTTGTAAACATGAAATGTTAGACTGGCACTGGAACAGGGAATCCAAAACTGGGCAACTGCTTCAAAATCCAACATTGCCAGAACAGGCAGAACACAAACCCAAGGCTAACAAAACCATTACTGAATACAGAATGGTATGAAGTCCCAAAATGTTGGAGGGTGAGTAACTGTGGGCAATGGTAGGTTTGTAGTACACTGGAGTATTGAGGCTGGGAAGAGTAATGAGGACAATAATGCCTAGCAAGTTGACAAATACAGTAGAGATGTGAGAGGTGAACTTTATAGCCGGATTGAGGTTATTCACAAAGTCAATGTACCTAGATAGATCAGTGAAATTAAACAAAGGCAAGACAAAGGTATGAAATAACATAGTAGATGGGAAGGACAATGTAACCATATCGCTAGGCAACTCGTTCTAAGTTTTTTTTTATTTTAATGAAAATATCTTCAACTTCTGATAGGTTACGACTATGATATATAATGCCTCTCATTTCTAATTTCATAATAAATTATGCTCACTTCAATTACTGCTACATGTAAAATCACGACATCAAAATCACACTGCATAGAGATACACAACCTAATTTATCGACCGATGACTCATAACCTTAAACCTACATCCTAAACTCTCAAGATTTTTTTTTCAAACAAAAATGCTGGCGTAGACCTTACACTAACCCCCTGCCCCCATTTCACCCCAGTGCCGCTGCGTCCGCCCCCCCATGTGCTATCACCCTCCCCACAACAATGCTGCAACTATCGCTTTTACATATATTATCTCGTACGTAACCATATAACACCGTAATTATATACATTGTATGTAATTATAACCACTTGACCAAAATGGCGGCCTTTGATCCACTGACATTCCCATCGGCCCATAACTTAAAAATTAAGTTTTGTTTTTATTTTAATGATGAAAAATATCCCGTTCAACCTCTGAAGGGTTATAATTAGGATATATAATGTTTTCAATTCTACAAGGCCCTATCGAATTGACAGCCCACTGTTATTCATTTTAACCTAAATACGTGTCGTTTTATATAGCCTAGGCCTAATCTTCAGGTAGCCCAGGTTTTAAAATTGTATTTTAAACACCATTTTATGTTTCTTTACGTAAATCCAGAGAATTTATATATCTTTGGTAATATCGGAATGAAGTTCACCGAACGCTCAGCAGTGAATATGTGTATTTTCGTACCATTTAGAGTTTTGGGTTAGGATTAGGCCTAACGCTAACACTAATCCTATCACTAACCCTAATCCTAACCCTAACTCGTACGAAAATGCACATTTATAGGCCTACACATAATCACTGCAGAGCGTTCAGCGAACTACATTCCGATATTACCGTATATTTTTTTAACGAAGGTTGCTGCCATTCTATGTCCCAGTTCCAATTAACTTCTGTTGATTGTTGTCATGTCCTATCGAAAGCGGAAATCATGTAGCTTATGATGTTGCAGGCACTTCGTGATTTGTTCCTTTTTCAATTTCGTTTTTTTGTTTTTTTACCCCAAAAGGCAGACGCGGAAGTGGCTGTTTCCATGGTAACAAAGTCAAAGGCGCCATAGAAGAGTTCTGTGTTCAAGTTATAAATCTTTAAATATGTACGTTATCCTTGAAATTTGCAATGAGAGATGCGTGAAAATCTATATAGGGCCTATTTGTTTAATCTAATCTGTGTATTACAAAAAATCTAGCTATTTATTTATTTTATTGTTCCACATGGATTCATCATCACTGAGCACTGGGCTTAATGTCTGACACTTTTGGTTCTTTGACGTTCTCCGCCAATTTTGTTGTTTATACCGATGTTATTTTCTGTCTTTGCTGTCTTCTATCTCTTCACAGTTATTTCTTGTTACACTTTATAATAATTCTTTTTTTCCACAATATATCACGTACATGCGGACAGATACCTTCCTTCAGTTTACTTTTCAAACATTTGCACCCCATAATTTCTCGGTTAGAAGAGGAGACATGGCCTAAAATCCCATCCGCTGCAGACCCAAATGGAGCAGTCCCAACTGGGATGGTTTGGCCGTGTCTGCAGGGTGGGAGAGGATCGGCTGCCACGACAAGCATGGGAAACAAAGAGCCAGGGATCCAGACCTCCAGGACGACCCAGAGTCCGCTGGGAGGACAACATTGGACAATCTTTGAGGGACCGAGGACTGGAGTGGAGCCGAGCCGGGAGGAGGACAGCTGATAGAATGGTCTGGCGCTCTCTCTTCCAAACCTCTACACCTCACGGTAGAAGGGGAACGACTAAGTAAGTAAGTAAGTAATTTCTCGGTTAGCATTAGGCCTAGTGGATTTTTTTATTTCCACGAAGAATAGGACTAATGCACCCTCGGGCATGTCGTACCAGGTGACTAATATGAGGTTGTGCATCTGGCTGCAACCTCACCTTGTAAAACAAAATGCGACAAAAACAATGCTGCAAGAGCATGTGCAGGAAGCCTGCACGAAACACGTTGATGTTTCGTACACGCTTCCTGCACAAACTCGCTGCAATGGTGGTTTCATGCTCTGTTAGGACGGGAAAGGAAAATGATGATACAGAATAGTTTTGTAATATTCCAGACTGTTTTTTTTTCTTGTTGTTTTTCTTTGCTGTGCTAGAGTTTTACCTTCCAAATTGCAGATAATGTTTTTCCTAACTGTCTCGAGAGTCGCACCTTCTAGAGACAGACAGAAGCGTATGAAAATACCAACGATAGAGATGATCATTTTTCATTATTATTTATAGTTAATATGACTGTTTGAATAAAAGCAATTGTAACTACAGTAGAACTCCATTTATCCGAACCCCAATTATCCGAACATCCAATTATCCGAACACTTTTTCCAGAAAAAAAAAAATCAGTCTCCACCAGTCACGTTAGACTACAGTTCTGAATCTTTTGATGCGGCAAGCTTCAAATGTGTGCGAACAATTTGTAGACAATGAGATGGGCTAATGGACGGTTGCTTACGTACATGAAGTCAGTTAGATCATAAAGTCCGTTAATATCTGGTTTACCAATCCAGTGTACGTGTGAGTTCTAGGCAGAACACTGGCTAAACAGACAGTTCAACTTAAAATAATTGTGTCTGCTACTACAGCAGAATAATTTTGGTGTACACGTATTTCTCTGTGCGACCTGGCATCTTCCAGTAGGCCTAAAGCATATAAAAGGAACCGCAATGTTTTGTCAATTGAAACGAAAACAGAAATTATCAAGAGACTAGGAAAAGGTGAAACTGTGTCTTCATTTGTGAGGATTTTCAATGTTGAGAAAGCTACCGTCTCTGACATCAAAAGTAACAAGGATAAAATTATGAGTTTTGCATCGAAATTGGATAGTGAAAATGGGTCGAAGAAACATAAAACCATGAGAAATGCGAAAGATTTGAAATTGGAAGAGGCTTTGTATATATGGTTTGTGCAAAGAAGAAGCAAAGGGGAACCTATCTCTGGCTCTCTATTGTGTGAAAAGGCACTTCAGTTCAACAGTCAACTTGACGGTCCTCCTGACTTTAAGGCTAGCCAGGGATGGTTAAGAAACTTTAAATCTCGTCATGGCATACGAGAATTGGAGATTCAAGGGGAATCTTCATCTAGCAATGCAACTGCCGCTGAAAATTTTAAAGAAACATTCTTGGCTTTTTTGGAAGAAGAAGGTTATTTACTCGATGATGTGTATAATGCCGATGAGACTGGCTTATACTGGAAATCATTGCCTCAAAAATCACTTGCATCTCAGCGCGAAGCAGCTGCCCCTGGGTTTAAAAAGTGCAAAGAGAGAGTAACAATTTTGGTAGCCGCGAATGCCAGTGGAAGTCATCGTTTACCGGTGCTAATGATCGGCAAAGCCAAAAAAAAACACGTTGTTTAAAGAATGTGACATGTCTCCCATTGTGCTACAAAGCACAGAAGAGTGCTTGGATGAATAGTGAAATATTTCTTGATTGGTATACAAATCAGTTCATCCCAAATGTGAAGAGGTTGAAAGAACAAGAAAAGAAAACTGGAAAAGTAATTCTTCTACTGGACAATGCACCATCTCATCCAGAGACGGATACATTGAATGCAGTTGATGCAAATTTTAAAGTAATTTTTCTGCTTCCCAATGTAACAGCACTGATTCAACCAATGGATCAGGGTGTTATAGCAAAGCTTAAAAAGATGTACAAGAAGGAAGTCCTGCGTCGTTTATTGTTGGCTGAAGATGAAGAAAGTGTGGTGGCATTTTCAAAAAAAGCTTAATCTCAAAGACTGCTGCTATATGTAAGCTGATGCTTGGACCACCCTGTCACAAGATAATCTCAACAAGGCTTGGAATAGATTGCTTGGGAAAAAAGGAGGAAATGAAACTACTGCAGTGGACACAAATGATGATTGTATAAATGAAGTTGTGGAACTGTTTCAAGCAATGCCCGGATTTTCGGACTGTGACAAAGATGATGCACACATGTGGCTAGAAGATGATAATGATTCTGGTTTTCAGTTTTTGAATGACGAAGAAATTTTGTCTTTTGTGCAAGAAGAAAACCAAATACATGTAGTGACCGATGATGAAGACTCCTCAGAAGTACATGATGTACTTGTAGATTATGAAGAAAACCCAAAACGTCGACCAAGTCCTGAAGAGGCCTTTATAGCATTAGAAACAGCGATGGCTTGGTACGAGCAAGAAGATGACAGCTGTCCTACACAGCTTCTGCTGTTGAAGAGAATGCGGGACTTAGCAGCCAAAAGCAGACTATCCAGTTTGGCGCAAAAGAGGATTCCTCATTATTTTAAATAGTGGGCTACATCTGTGCAAGTACATGTATACGTAAGTTGCGCCTGGTTTTGAATTGTTTGTAATGTTATTTTGAAAACATTTCTCTTTCTTAACAAAAATAATTAATACAAGTAGTACATGCACTGCAGTGTAATGAAAGATTTTGGTGATACAGTGATCTAATACAGTGTGGGTATTATT